>JAKWBJ010000146.1:970000-1138989 GCA_023159175.1 Wohlfahrtia magnifica | reverse complement strand
TTTATTAACGACTCTTTATGTATAAAATTATATTCTAATGGTTTATTGTGTTTGTTTTTTTCGTTTTAGGTATGGTCTCTCTTTTAATTGCGGTTGGTTGTTTTAATTAAACATTATTGTCAAAGTAGTATTAAATTAATTATTTACTGCAATAAGCTTTTTAAAGAAGATTGAAGGTAAACTAAATTTCCTTAAATGTTTTTTTCTTTTTTTAAATGATTTTATGTACATGCTAAGAAAAAATGTAAAAAAAAGAAAATAAACATTTGTAAACTACTGCTAATGTTAGTGTTGTTGTTTTTGTTTTTATAACAACCCGCCAAAAGAGGAAGTAATTAATGTGCTGCCTTTACTTTTTTTCTGAAGTTTTTAATAGTAAATTTAAAACATTTATAAGGTTTCTTTTTTAAGTATTTTTTGGCTAATCTATGCTGTTTATTTTGGCCAAAATATAAACATGAATAAATGTAGCCATAGTTTTCAGTTCATTTCATTTTAAACAACAGCAAAAAAGAAAAATAGATGCCTGTAAATAAAAGCAGACAAAAATTGGTAACAACAAATGAACATTGGTATTGCACAACCCCACACTTGATGGAATATCGCATTAAATGCATTTTATTTATTTTTATGACTTTAAAAAGCCGCTGCAGAATGTGCATTTACGAAAGAAAAGCAACAAAAATTGTAACACTAATAAAAACCGTAATAAAACCAGCAGGTGCCTTTATGGTTATAACATTGATAAAATAGTGTAAAACGTCTATTAAAGGAAATATTGTACTGACATAAGATGATGATCATGATGACGATTGTTGTGTTTATAATGACGATAATGATTGAATGTCCAAAAATAATTTGATATATAGCAAAGTGGCGGGTACATACGTACCAGTGATTAGTAAAAATCAAAAAGATAATAAGCCTCTAAAAATTTATTAAAATTTTTTAATTGCTAAAAGTTATGTTGAATAATAAAAGAAACGAAATTAAATGGCTTACAATTTTTAAAACTCACTCAAACTAACTTAAGTAAAATTGTTAATTTTAAAGCAATATAATAAAGAAACTATACGTTTTATTAAACATAATTAAAAATTGTTTTCTCAAGACGAAGAAATATTACAATTAAATCGACTAGAGCAAAGTCATCAATACCGGCATCGATTTAAAATTTTTGGTCAAAATCATCAAATCCTTGAATCTTACAAAAAGGCGAAGTAGACTGCATTATACCTCCTACAATGGAGTTTCAATTTACTCTGTTTGAGGCACAATATTTCAATATATTACAGCTTATGTTTGGGATCACTGTTTTTATTTCAATTTGTTGGCGCCCACTATATGGATGCCCAGCGTGTTCTACTTGATAGCTTGTCTGGTAGCATCATCAGTAGATTCCTTCGGAATATGGCCTTTTTTATATAAGACCAGCACCCAGGGGATGGCCCCTACTCATGCAGTGCATTGTGCTGGTACTAGAAAAATAGGTTATTGGAATGAGGACAGAGGGAGTAGTGTTTATGGGTGTTAGATTTAAATTTACTCATGTCGTAAGTGGCAGGAAATACTTTCGCTGGAAGATTATTCCACAACCGAACAGTGCGACCAAAGAACGAATTCTCCCTATAATGCGTTGTGCGATTTACTGGACAATCAACTACAAAGAGATGCGCTCTACGAGGAATACGAGTACTACGTAAAAATATATGATTTTTGGGAATTAATTCCTTAATTTCGTTAGAACATATTCCGTTATAGTACCGGTAGAACAATGAAACACACGCCACATTGCGACGGTGTTCCAATGAATCGATAGAGTTGGCTACCCTACCGTCATTGATGAGCATCTTCGCCCTCTCCTGTACGCGGTCGAGAAGCTCTAAAATAGACTTTGAAGCACCGGCCCAGACATGAGAGTTGTATTCCATTTTAGGTCGGATATAGGTCTTGTAAATATTAAGGAGATCAGATGGGGTGAAGTATTTCTTGCACCGTCTCAAAAAACCAAGGCACTTGAATGCTTCTTTCGACACTTGAAATATGTGATCATTCCATCGGACGTCACAGTGAATTCTCATGCCCAGAACATCAAGAGCATCTGATTCCTCAATATCCACATTACCCATTGACACAGATGATAGCACACCGCCACGCCTGTGTGTTAAAAAACAACATTGAGTCTTACCTGCATTAAAATTGACCCTGTTCGCACGACCACACTCGGAGACCTTCACCAGGTCACCTGTGAGTGTGACGTTCATATTCATCCTTCTCGCCCCAACCTCCAAAAGGCTCGGTCTACGATCAAAAGAATATGAGTGACAAATGTTGCTGTCATCCGCAAAAGAGTAGATAGGATTAGAAGTGAGAAGAAGAAAGTCGTTAAGAAATATTAGAAAAAGAGTAGAAGAAAGAACAGAGCCTTGCGGTACCCCTGAGTTTACCCTGAACTCGTCGGATGAGACCCCATCTATAACCACTCTTTTAGAGCGATCTCTGAGAAAACTCGATATAAATATAAAGAGAAGTGAGAAAAAGTTCGCCTGTAGCCCACGCACATTGCAGAAATCTAGATAGTAGATTCCATTCGAATCCATATAGTAGAACAGATATAGTAGAACAGATTTTACATTTGTGTTGAATATTCTTAATTTTGTTAATATAAAACTTGATCTCCGAACAGAACTCAAAAGGCCTAACGCTTGTCTGGCTTTATATATGATGATATATATATATATATATATATATATATATATATATATATATATATATATATATATATATATATATATATATATTTTTTTTTTTTTTTGATCCACTGGTCTTGTCCATTATGTTTGCTAAGTATTTAAACGATTCTTTCTGTATTTGCAATACTTAGAAGAAAATTTTTGGTTTTCGTGTAACTTCAGACTCACTGTTACCCGGACTAAGCCGAATTTAATTAGCATATCGGCTAAAGTTTGGGAAAAGAGAGACGATATCTTTTAATCTGCCTAGCAACCACCTTGGTATTTGTCTTCTATTTGTACCATTTGATCTACATCACAGTAAAACATAGAGGACGTAAGCATAAAACGTTGATGAACGCCCGCTTTGATGATTATATACTTGGGTGCAGCTCATTGACAGAGAGAACTTCGCGTGTTCTTCCATGAAATATCATGGGAAACAATTGGAGGAATATTATTACAGACACGACTTTACCGAACAGAGCGCTCCATATGGCGTTGTGACTAAGGGTGTCGAACGTACCTCGAAGTTAATAAATATTAAGTCAATGGTGTTCTCACTTAACCGGCTATTCTACTACTACTCTTAGGCTATAATATGATTGATTGGTATGATTGATACACGACAATCATCGGACGGAATCCGATTTGTTTTTTTTTCTGAGTCCGTCTAAGCTAACATCTAATACTCTCTTAAAGGAGTAATGTTAAGGCCACCAGTTTCTTCGTTCTGTTAGATCTCTTTCCGTAGATACATTAACCATAACTCCTTCGGCTAGTTCTTTGCAAAGAAATTAATTTTGCCAAAAACTGTTGATGTTGGGTGGATGTCTCCAATTGAGCGTTCGATTTGGGTTATACTCTTAGTAACTCTGTAAATATAGTATGCTGCCCTGTCCTAGTGATTTGTTGTTTTTATTTAAATTTAATGTCTTCAAACATTTTCGTGAGACTGGGTGGGTTGTAGTTTTCCATGTGCCTACCACACACATTCAAGGCTCGTTCAGGAGTAATAAATGATGACGCCATAGTACAAGCTGTTATTCTTTAACTATTCTCCTTGATTGTTTTGAAAAGGCTTTGTAGCACCGAAAACGTTGTTATTCGCAAATTTCTCAAAAATTTTTGTGCGAAATATTACGTGTGTGCGAGCCACATCTTTTTTTATACGCTGCATGTTTCGGGTCATTGTCATGTTAAATGTAAGGTTTTCTGAACTTTTCTTGACGCTTTTCTTTAAGATGTCTAGGTGAACTGCCTTGTCCATTATACCGTCAGCAGAATCCAACACCATCATATTACTCCCTCACCACCATACTTTAATTATATTCTGTATTTGACTTTCGCCGCACTCCACCCGTGCAGATATTTTGAAACATGCTTTCGTCTTGAAATAGAACCCTATAAATTTCTTTGCATATTTCAATCGCTTTTTTTGTCTGGCAACAGATATAAATGTTTTTGACTTTTAAAGATTCGTTGATATTTGCCGCGATGAAAATTTTCGGTCAACTTGCAGCTTGAAAGTTTGTTTCGCCTTTAAACCGCTTTACAATTGAACAGATTGTATACCGGCTTCTGATCATTTACATACCAATATTGGCAAAAGATTTAGCTTGGTTATGTAAATGTTAAGCAAATTTCCGCTCCGATTCTGAAGTTTCTGTTTGTCTTGAACTCATTTTTAAAAACTTATACAAAAAGTGGTACAACGTGATAGTTTTTAAACTGTTAATCACCATATTGAATTTGAAATAACGGAACTCAGTGTAACACTCTTTAGTGTTACTAGACTGGTAAAATTTTGCCAATATAAAACTTTTTTATTAATTCACTAAAGACTATACCTATACTTTTCTCTATAAAAAAAACTCCTGTTTTTTAAATTTTTCTTTTACGTTTTTCGTGAAGATTTTCTAAATTTGAATGTTATGTTTGGTAAATACACATACATACTTATATACCTTTCGAACACTTGTATTAATTTCATGAAAAAGATTTTTGAAATTGTTTTATTATGAAAATTAATCAAAATATTCTGTTTTTAACTTGATTATGATTTCTATTTAAATAACCATACTGATGGGCAATCTGGTTGTATTTCCTTGTTGCTTTAGTAATGAATCCAGACTCAACTGTTAATGTCAATTAAATTTGTGTCTTGTATTAGCAGTCTTTGCTAAGACTCTTAAAAACATAACAAGAAATTGTGCAATAAAATGCTATTTTCTCATTGTTACATTAAGGAATTAAATATTATTGGTCTGTCAGTCAATCAGTCAGTCAGTTACATACTTTCCTATCTTGTTTATAAAATTAGAAATTATAGTTTATATATTAAAATACCAAAATAAGTGCCAAAGTCACCTGAAAGCTTCAGTATTAAAAAAAAGTAATTTTACACTTTTAAAATGCCTATTAAAATGCATATTGGGAAAAATTATTAGCGTTAATAATATGTGATATATTTAAATTCGTTAGTAACGTAATCTTTAGAAAAAAAAACAACTTTTATTTTATATTTCTGAAAAATATTTTGATAAGCTTTAAAGTGCTTACTAGATATTAGATAAATGGATAATATTTTATATGTTTGACTTTTTTTTCAATATTGTAATATAAATTTTTAATTATTTAAAAGTTTTAATAATTTCTACGAACCTAACATTTTGCACACAAACCTTATAAAATGTTATAAAGTACATAAAGCACTGATGATGGACACTATAACAGTTTTTTAAAGAAGGCTTAAAATTTTATTTTGGTTAAAAGTAATTAAATCAATTAAAAGGTGAGATTTGAAAATTTCATATCTGTGAAGTGTAAATGATTGCAAAAGAAGAAATTTTTTCAAATAATCACAGTAAGAGAGAAGTCTCACTTGTTCCACTTAAGAAGTGGCGGGAATTAGAAAAGTTTGTTTGAGATATAATATTGGTTCCGATTAACTTTAAAGGCGACGTTCCTACCGCAAAATAAGTTTTGTAATCTATGTGTAAAGACCAGGGAAACCAGAAAAATCAATTTGTATGTTTTTCTCATGCAACCACTCGGATCCACTTAATGAATTTTTATGAATTATGCACCGAATTGTTAGTGCATATTTTTGCATCCCCTTTTAAGAGCATTGAAAACCTTTTTAGCGTATATTTCGCATTGTTTGTGCACACTGGAAAAAGTATGTAGAAAATATTATTGTAGGTATTCTAGATTGTGTCAGAGAAGCTTGAAACCAAAAATTCTTAATTAATGCAGTTGTTTTAGACAAAACGAATCACTTAACAATTGCACATCTTTCCGACATTTCTTTCGAGATATTTGACGTAAATTTAAACTTGATTCTGCTTCTTTTGAGAAACGCTGCTCTATCTATATATGTTAAAAGCTGCCAATTTCAGAATAATAGCAAAACAAAAGATTGTTACACAAAACTTAATATTAAAACTATGATAAAATAGATTTTAACAACAAACGAAGGATTTACTGTAGTAGAATTTATTTATATGTCAATATCTGACAAATCATCTTAGCACATATTTTTCAAATCAATTTCTCAATTGTGATCTTTTTTTCCCGTTACACTCTTGGGAGCATATGGCCCCCACAAAGCATCACGGTTTACAGCTGTTGACTTTGCTTCTTCCCATGTTAAGTTGTTCTGTCTCAGTTCTTGGATAACTGTGCGTCTCCAGGTGTTTTTTGGTTGACCACGATTTCTTGAACCTTGAGGATTCTACTCGAGTAACATTCTAGTGATACTTTTTGGACTTTTTCGGATGGTGTGACCGATCATCCATCCCCATTTTCTTTTCCTTATCTGTTTCAGTATGGGCTCTTCATTAATCATGCTCCACAGTTCTGTGTTACTTATGGTGTTAGGCCAGAATATTCTGCACATGATTCTGAGGTACTTGTTAATGAATACCTGGAGTTTCTGTGTGATGTTATTCGATACAAGCCAGGTTTCACTGCCATATAACAGTACCGATTTAACACATGAGTGGAATATTCTGAGCTTAGTTCGTCTGAATATATGTGAGTTTCTCCATACTGACTGCAGTTGTCCAAATGCCGCTCTCGCTTTGTTGAGCCTGTTATCTACGTCTGTTTCTGCGCCACCGTTTGTAGTCAGTGTACTTCCCAGATAGCAGAAGCTATTTACATACTCGACTTGCTGACCCTGTAGCATGATGTTTTCCGTGCTCGTATTGTTTATTCTCATGGCCTTGGTTTTTTTGATGTTTATCTCAAGCCCAACACTACGAGCCAATCTTTCCAGGTCCTCCAGTTTCGACTGCATATTGGAAATCTTAAGCGAGAATAGACAAATGTCATCCGCATAGTGATCTTGCGGAATTGTTATCCTTTAAATATACCTCCATTTTCAATTTATAAATGTTTTCTGAGATGTAATAGACAACGCCTTACATTTAAAAATTTAAGTCAGTAAAGTAAAGTGAATACCAATAAGAAAAAATACTGCTTTATTTTAAAAAAAATTTAAGTTATGTATTGAGATCTCCTTAGAAATGAAAGTAAAATTTGTGTTTTTTATTCAGTTGTATTGTTTTTTGTGTTTTAATTTTTTATATCTTATTTTAAATAATTTCATAAGATATTGAATGGTTGTATAAAACTTTTCTCTATTAAGAACAAATTGATTAATTTAATATATAAATAAATAAATATACTTTCAAGAAATTACAATAATAATATAAATCGTTATATTTTTAACCTTTTTTTGCCCTTTACTGTATCTTAAGCATTGCAAAACAAATAGAAACACTTAAAAACAAAAAACAAATATTAAATTATTATACACTTTATAAATTCAATTTCATTTACTTTTAAAGCATTTTAATAGCAGTTTATTGTTGTCTATTATTTCATCTTTGGAACAAAACAAAATAGTAATAAAAAAAAGTAAAACAAGTGTTAACTTTTGGCAAAATTAAAAAAGATTATAATAATAAAAAAAAATTGAAGACTTAAATTGTTTATATTACTTGTACTATTAAATAAAAAAAATGTTTCTGCTTAACTTCACCTCCCTCCCCTCCTACCCCTTATTTTACTTATATTAAACAATGATGAACAATCTTTAAGTTAAACTTCTTGTACCTGTCATCGCAGCGCAGATGAAGATGATTATTTTCAAGTTTTATTTCAATTTGTTTATTATTGCAATAAATATACAATAAACTAGTAACTAAATATTACTTTAGTTACTCATTTAAAGTTGTTAACAATTTTTTAATTAGTAAACGGAAAAATTATACAATTTAATTGAATAATAAATAAAACGAAACATTTTAACAAATACCTTTTAATTTGCTATTTAAAAGGTAAATGATTAATAAAAGTAGAGTTATTACAATGAAGTCATTACTTATTTTATTATGGAAAAGCCATAAAAGAAGTATAAAGAATAAATTTAACATATTTTTTTTTTTTTTTTGAGTTCAGCATACCTTTTCATCTTCAGCCCTAATAACATAGCTATGATTAAAAAAAATATTCTAAAATTATAAGCTTTTTATTACTTTACAGAGCTAAACATAAAATCATTATAAAAATTAAAAATTGTAACATTTAAAGACAAGTATTTAAAATGTAGTTGGTCTAGTCAAATTCGAGAGTAATCCCAAAACTAGCCAACTTAACAAAAAAACACAATTAATTTTGGAAACTTTTTTGTTTATTTCACAATAGCAGCACATACATATTTAGTAGCTTTAATATCCTGTTTGTAATAAGAACTATCTTACTTCTTAAAATAGCCATCAACCGCAAACTCCACCACTTCATTGTAAAAAAAATGTCTTGTCATGGAGTCAAAGTTTTTCAAGCTTGGAAATAGCAAATAATCAGTGTTGGGGAGAGATGCGAAAAAGGTGAAATATTTTGACAAATTAATAATAAATATACATATAAATATATAAAAATATATAATATATAAATATATATATCCTTGATTACACAGGGGTATGGAGATCAGCGAAGACGTTAAGCGTGCTGAAAATAAATTATCTGCCAAAATATCCAATCCGGTTTGAAGGACCAAAATATTAGGCAGAGATGCAAAAAAGGTGAAATATTTCAACAAATAAATAAAAGTTATACGGGGGTTAGTTTGGGGGTTTATAATTATACATTTATAATTTATTATTGAATATTACCTTTCGATTAGATAATTGATTTGAGAGAGATGGTAGAGGTAATAAAAAAAGTTCGAAAGTTTAATATAGTGTAGACTCTCTTAAACACTCTAGGACATTTAAATAAATACACTTTTAGTGTTACACTTAAACAATCAGAGCAAGCTAAATCTGGCTAATAAGGTGCGTGTTGAGGTATTTCCAACTTTAATTCACTGATTTTAGCCACCACAAATGTGTATGTATAAAGTGATGCTTTGTCTGGATGACACAACAATTTCTTTCACGACAAATGTGGCCGTCTTTCGCCTTAAAATCTCAATAACTTAAAATTACAATCGCCGTTTTCGAAAAAAATTAATTTTAAGAGCATAATATTTGCCTTTAATTCATTTTCATTATCCCAAAAAAACAGACGACTGTAGATAGAACTGTCTCTGCCTTCTTTGGACACGGTTCTTTCAATACAACATACTTCTTCAACTATTTATTTGTATCATGTATAAAGTGGTAGAATCGTGTCTCATCCATTGTTGCGATCCGACGCAAATATTAGACTTTATTGCGGTGAAACATCTATTGAAATATGTCTACAACTCTTTTTTTATTCCGTTGTGAGCAAAAGCATATACGGTTCATATACGATGTATAGCGTTTTAAGAAATGCCTATTATTTTTGCTAGTTTACGCACTCTTTAAGCCCGCAATCATACCATTTTGTTGATTTCCTTAAACGTTTCTGACATGTATATCTCAATTATTCGATCACTACTGCTGTCTAATATTTTATAGTTGTAATCGAAGGAGCTAATTTCCTTAGGGTAGAAACTAGCTCAGCTTCTGTATTTGGTTAACTGAAATCTTTTCAATTAAAGTACTAAATTTGAAATCGTAAATTTGAAAACTAAATTTGAAACGGCTCCAAGAGGAAAATACTAAATAATGTGGCCCCTTAAAAAATTTTAAACTTATCAAGAAATAAACGCCAAAAAGATATAAACATCATGATTATTGATTTTCGTTTTTCGATAAAAATCGTTAGTTCTTAATCATTCGCACCATCATACAAAATTTGTAGCTACATAATGTACCTTTATGATTTTAAAGCAAAAACAGAATGGATTTATGTGCATACACTGGAACAAATAATATTGAAAAAAAACTTCTGTAAATTTTTTTTTGCTTGTGATATGTTTTATAAGGTTATCACTTATTACCAAATTATTTATTTCAAACGACAACAACTTTCACATCTCCATAATTCCCTAATCTGGAAAGTATCACACAAGGGTAGAGGCATGCAAACCAATAAATCTAATGTTCGATATATCCAAGGTGTTTGATAAAGCACTGATAAAAAAGTTGATTCTAGTGAATTAGACTGGTGAGTTGCATAAGAAGGACTTTTGAGGAAAAAAATACTGATCCGCTCTTTTTATCAACGTTTACCAGGCGTTCATAAAGTATGGCATGAAAGCTTGATACATAAACTGAGACAAAATTTACCACCAAATATATGCAGTCTATTACAGAGATACCTAACTGATCGCAAGATTAAGGTTAAGGAAGGCGATCATTTAAGCGACTCTCAAACTATTAACATTTTTACTGAAGATTTTATTGCTAGCGAAACTGAAGTGTATAACACGGTGCGACAAAAAAATATATACTTGATAGGCGCTATCGAGTAGAAAAACTATTTGTTTTTGGAATTTTCGAAACACCTCCAAACTCTGGAGTTAATGATCAAATATAGGTTCTTCTGATCTTCATGCACTTACAAACTAAGAACTTAGCTATATGTTAACCGATTTTAAGTCACATTTCGGATATATATGTCGTTTAAGTAGCCTTAAAGAATCTGGATGTATTTCTCAAGTGAACACATTTTTCACCCAATTTTTTTCATGTTTTTGACCCTATTAAAACCCCTCGCTTAGTTGGAAATAAAATGCTGCTTTATTTTTAAAAATTCGTTGGAAATTGACGGAAATATTAAGCTTTTTAGTAATGCAACTCATGAACAAGCCGTATTTTTACAAAGCTTTACAATTATAGCAATTGAATAATTTTTTCTTGTGTTATTTTTTTAAAAAACATATTTACTCCGTCAATATTCAACCCATTTTTAAACCTTAAGTCTTATAATATTCATAACTTAGTATAATTCCTTAACTAATTCATAAATAGTACGGTTTCTATACAAAATATTACTCAAAATCGCATCTAAGCTTAAAAACATTCGGAAAAAATTGGATGGAAAATATGTTCGCTTGAGAAACACGTAAAGATTCTTCAACGCTACTTTAACGACAAAATAGACTTAAAATCGATTAACATTCAGCTGTTTTTTCCGTTACTCGAGATTTTGTAGGTGTTTACAAAATTCCAAAAATGGGTCCTTGTTCTACTCAATTGTGCCTATCAGAAAAGTAGTAAGATTTTTCAGGTATTTTAACTTCGTTCCTTTTTGTCGCACTGTGTAATTTATGGAAATTATTTTACAACATAAATAAATCGTTAAATAGTTAACTAATGTGCTAAACTTTATGTCACTTTATGGAAATAAATGTATATTTAATGACGGTTAGTTTTAACAGAAGCTATGGTTTTAATAGTTAAAAAGCATGAATAAATTTATAAAAAATATATAAATATATGTGTGTGTTTAAACTTAATACTTAAAATATTTTTAAACAGCAAGTATTAAAAAAAAAATAAAATTAAATTTTATATGATTAAACATTTTACCAATAAAACTTAAACTTTTTCATTGTGCAACTTTAAATTCCCATACCAATCAAATGACCGGATATAAAAAAATACTAAATATGGTTCAAATTGTAAACTTAACAAGTTATAAATCATTAAACAAACCACAAAAATATTTATTTTTGTTTTGGTCTTAACAAAATATTTTTGCTACTACTACTTTATTACGACAAAAAATTATAAAAATTTATATAATAATTGACAAAATAACAATTTTTACATTGGTTTGTTTATCGAAAATATGTGTATTTATAGTTTAGTGGAGCAGAAACCTAAACCTATTTCACTGGCTTTAATAATAGTCAACGAAATAAGAAACTGAACAGCAATAGTCTACAAAAACAGTAATAAAAGCCTTGTTGACAATAAGGCCGAAATAATAGAAAAAAACGATATAAATTAAAGCAATTGAATAATAGAGACATTGCTAAAAAGTCAATATCAAACATGTTATTTAAGGTATGAAAACAGTTGTACAACTAGGTGACTTTGTTTTTTCTTTTATTTTAATGAATGAGTAGTTTGAAGCAGTTATGAAAAACGTTAGGCACGCTAAAAAAAATGTATTTTACGTTTTTTTAAAAGAAAAAGCGAGAATTCAGATTTTGTTTAAATTATTTCAACATTTTATATTTAAATTTAAAAAAAAAAAATACAAAAATAAATATAAATGTGCAAAATTCTGCACAATTTCTCATTGCTCTAATCCATTCAAGCAAGATCGTGGTGTTACAAAAAAGACACCATAATAGCAATGACTCGTCTCAGATGAACTATATACAGTGGGGAACAAAACGAAGTGCATGTTTTGAAGCTGAACTGAAAATAAAACAAAATTTCAGAAAAACTAAGTGAATGCCCATTCTTTTATATAACTAGCTTTGCCTCAGTCCAGTATTTGAATATGATACTTTTTGTTAATGTTTGTTTAAGATAAAGGGTTTTATTTGATTGCGTATTTAAATATTTATAAGAACTTTTTCAGTTCAACTTCAAAACATGTACTTAATTTTGAGCGCGTTGATTAAAATTCACTAGACAAAATGGGTTAATTTCGTGGTAACAGTTTGCAAAACTAATGAATTTTTTGGTCATCGTGAAGTCCCTTCTCGTCCAACAATTGCGAAAGTTGTGAAAAAATTTGAATAATGCTTCAAGTTAGTAATGTGAACAACCCAACTCATGCATTTCACTCAAGAACAACTAATGGCGTTTTCTTTTCTTTTCTTTTCTGACAAAAAAAATCTTGAACTTCGTTTGTTCTTTGCCATAAAACGTAGTCAAAAATTAGGAAACAAAAAAGCTTTTTAAAGGCAACATTTTTAGAGGTAAACACAGCAACATTTCTTCGTATTAAACTTTTTTTTTTAATTAACACAAAAATGTAAGGGCAACAAAATGCATCACTTTTAGACTTGGGCATTGCACAAACGACATTACACCGTATTTTACATAAAGAGTTAGATCCTAAAGCTTTCAAAGTTGAGTTAATACAAGCACTTACGTTTATCGACCATCAGCAACGTCGCGCAGTGCGACCAAAATCTAAAAATCAATTTATTCGCTTACTTCTCTATATTGTCGCAAGAGGGCGCTAGAGTCAACCAATTAATATGACAAACTACTCTGTAAAATATTTGATTTTATATAAAAAATTTTAAACTTAGGTTTTCTAATTACTTTATAATATTATAAACAAAATAGAAAAAAAATTAAAATTTTGTTTATTGTTTTTATTTCTTAATGCTTTGAAAATCGCATTTATTTCAATAAGAAATTTAAATTTGCAAACTTTGAAGGAGTATTAAAAAAATATATATATATATATATTTTACTTATATTTTTCAAACTATATAATATGTTCTATCAAATAAAAAATATAAGAACCAACTTTGTCCTACAACTTAAAAGATTTTGGAATTTTAAAAATGTATAATTTAAAGAAGTAGCTTAAGGAAAATAGAAAATTAAAATTTCAAATTTGAAGTATAACTTCGAATTTTCGGTGGATTTAATAAAATTTTTTTTTTTTTCTGTTGAAAAATCCACAAAATTAAAAACTTGTTATTATTTGGAATTTATTTATTTATATAAGTGACTAGAACACCTTTATGCTAAAAAGATCATTTTTTATTAAACAAATTAAATATAAAAAACTATCTTAAGATAGACTTTGTTTAATTGAAATATATGTGGACGCCTACCGACCGTTGTCTTATTTTGTAAAAATTTTACATGTATTTATAATTTGACCTAATAATTGTCTGTACGAAATTTCATTTATCTACGACAACTCCTTCTATTTTCCATTCGCTCTATGGGATCGAAGCCTTACAGTGCTTGTCTTTGATAATGGAATCATTGAAATGCATTAAACTCATCAGGAATTTCATCGAAAAATCATCTTTAGTAATGAGTCCCATTTTTAAGTAGAAGAGTATGCTAACAAGCAGAATTCTGTCATTTGGAGCTCTGAAAAAATTGTGTGAAAAGCCTCTCATCCTCAACATGTGACTGTTTGGTGCGATTTTTAGTCTGGCAGAGTCAATGGACTTCTATATGGCCGGAAAGGAAGATTTTAATATGGACGATGTTTATTTTCAAGAACACATCGCTACATGCCACACATGTAGCACTAGTATCGCTATTCTTCTTTAAAAAATTTCCTAGTCATATGATTTTTCAAAGAGGCGATCAGAATTGGCCACTGTGGTCTTGTGATTTAACACTTTTAAAATTTTTGATTTAAGGCTACGTGAAAAGCAATAACTATGCCAATGGCCCACAATCGATTCAAGATCTCAAAGAAAGAAATTCGTGAAGTTACCGGGGACTGCAAATATGCTAATTGATTATGGAATTTCCTGCAAATAATATGGTCCTGCAGGCTTAGCCGTGGCGGCCATTTGACTTATACTGTTCTTCATTATTAATGGTATACCCTTCTGATATCCTGTGAATATGCAATTTCTTTTAGTAAGTAATTGCAATGAAAATTTTATTGAATCTGCTTTTAATTCGAATTTGTTTAACTCCGGAACACATAGCCGAAATTACTTGCCTCATTACCATCAACTGGAAAATGTGTTCGCAATTATCATTAGACATTTTGAAATAATTTTCTAAGTCGCTGATATCGTTTTTAAGAAGAATTGTGTTCATTAAATTCTATTTTTTAGGCTTTTCTTCAGTGAAAAAGCTAGATAAATAGACAAACATACTTTCTTTATATTCTCGTGGCATTTTCTAACCTGCGGTTAATCCGCACAAAATTTTAAAAATACTGATGCGATAAAAATTGTAGATGTAGCATACAAATACGATCCATGCATTCAATAAAATGTATCACAATCCAAATATCACAATATATATTGAATGTGTAGCAGTTCCCTAATACATACACTAGAACCACAGAAAAAGAACTCTTTCTCCAGAAAAATTTGTTTTTTGTCGCTTAAGTCTTTTTGCGATTATAACTGGATATACCTTAGAAAGGAAAATTTTACAATGTAGCTGCAAAATTTGATTTGTTCGCTACCTACTTGAAAAGTTCTACCTGTATACGTTATTAAAACGCCCTAGCGCAGATGGTGAACTGTCACAAGTATGCGTTCGTGTTCAATTGGCAGGTGTTATTTTAAACGGAGTTTTTCCAAAAAAAAAAAAAAAAATGTCATTAGTTAATTACAGCAATAATGCAATAACAAATTGCATTGTAACAGGATGATAACTGATAAATCTGCGTTATAGCTTTTCGCTTCTAATATTACAAAAAAGAGATTAAAAGAAGGAGACGCCAGGAATAAGCAGCGTTTGCAAAAAACCCAGGTGCCTGGAACAGACCCTTACAAATTGTGTCTGCATTTCTTGTGATTTAAATAATAATTAACAAATTTACAAATTCTGTTTAAGTATCTTTTAAAATTCTTAATAAAAATTTTAAAGTAAAGATAATAATCATTTATTTATAATTTCTTCATTAAAAAATTAATGGTTACTTGGGTATTCACTTTATGTATTCGCTTAGGTAATAACATTAGAAGCTTATAACCTTGGACCACTGAAACAAAATTTATAAATGATTCCTTTTATGATGTAAATATATTTAGATTTGAAACGACAAAATTTTAAAGTCGATAGTGGATACATGGGTACCTGGTTATGCGTTCTATGGATAAATATTTTTAGTTGCTACAGTAGTGGGGATGTTTATAGTACAATACTGTTTTTAATCTAAGCCAATAATTTCTTCACGTCTAAGGTTTTACAAAACAATATTAACAAAAAATATATATATTTCCATTCGCAGGCAAAACAGATTTAAATCGAACCAGAAACAAGTGTTAACACATAACACATTAGCAATTTTTTACGGAAAAAAAAGCTTGTCACAACCAAACTCTGGCACGTGATTAGGTTTAAAGACACAGACACATTTAGCTTAATATTGCCTCTAAATAAATTAGAAAACAAAATGTATTCATATAAATCAAGTGTGTTAAAATAGACAAGTGCAATTATTGCTTAATCGTTGAGTTGAGTTGAATGGTATTGATTTTGTTAAATGATGATGACACTGAGAATGTGTGATGAATTTTAAATTTTTTCAAAGATTTATGCAAGAAAAAATTGATAACTAAGACTTAAAATAGGGAAGTCTAATAAATATACAACCTTGACTTAAATTCTCACAAATAACACGAAATAAAAGTAAAATTTGTTTAAATAAATTAAATTCCGCTTAAAGTGAGTTAGTAATTTAACTTAATAATTAAATTCCGTTTAAAATGGCTCACTTAAAATCAAATTTTGGTAAAAGGTAACATAAAAAATGATTGATCGATTTAATAGTGTATAGAGAGCTGTTTTCTTTCAAAAAATTACTTCACTTTTTCAAAACAGAGATCATGTAACACAATCACATTTAATTTTAATGGCTCAATTAGTCACACTTTTATTACCTATTGGTTGTTTGGCTGTTTGTTCTATTTCCTTAAAATCAATGTCTATATTAAACTATTTATTCATGCTCAATCACCTATAATACACTGCGTATCATAACTATGGACGCATATATCATATAAAGGGTCCGTCAAATAAACTTTTTTTTGAAAAACTACTGAATATTTTCTCAAATTTATTTTTTTATTTGAAAGTACAATCCTTCCGGTAATAATGGAAAATAATTTCATTCAAATGACTGCCTCGGCTGGTCATGCAGTAGCCTACACGATCGGTCCAATTTTTAAGCACATTATCGATTGTGTGCAGCTGTATTTCACCAATGGCTTCACGAATATTATCTTTAAAGCGTCAATTATCTCTGGCTTGTTGGCGTAACTCTTATCTTTGACGGCACCCAACAAAATAATAGTCCAATGATGTCAAATCGCAGCTCCGAGGTGGCCAAACGACATCAGCTCTGCGGCTGATAATGCGATCTTCAAAAACAGAGCGCAAAACAACGAGAGTAGCTTCGGGTGTGTGTTACGTAGCGCCGTCCTGTTGAAACCAAATGTTGCTAATATCCTCCTCTTCAATTTTTGTGAACAAAAATGCGTTCAACATGGCCCGATAACGATCGCCATTGACTGCTCATTTCGAAGAAAAATAGCCCAATTATGCCTCTGAACCAAAATCCGCACCAAACAGTGACTCGTCTTGGGAGTATCGGCTTTCCAATGTATGAGTGCTGGTTTTCTGTGCCCGCCAAGATCAGAATGAGCTTCATCTGAAAAGATGATTTTTTTCGCAAAATCGGCATCTTCTGTAAGTCGATCGATCAAAGTAATGTCGCAATATTTCCTAGCGTTGTTCAAGCGTGTACACAACCATATTCGTTCAGCGGAAGTATAAAACTAATTATTTGTCAAATCAGACATAAGCTAAGTGTTACCATTCACGAAATAAGCACTAGTTGAAAAAAACGTTAGATGTCGGACCCGATACTATTTAGTTGATATTCCAGCAAAAAAGAAATTAAGGCCTAAAAGTTCTCATATTCGATTGAGTATTAAAAAACACATGTGATTTAACAAAAATGATTTATTTATTCTTCATGATATGGTTTTTAGTCAGTGTGCTGTTTGATAACTATAGACGCACTTCCAAATTGGCATTCTAAAATAATTTAATAATTATATTTAATAAAAAAATAATCTTTTGTTTTAATAAGTTTAAAAATATTGCCTGACATACTGGTAACCAAATTCGTTCGCAATTTTTCATTGATTATCTGATATTCATCGATAATCGCTTCCTTGAGGTTAACTACTGTTTGGTATTGGCGATTTTCCTTATAAACACGGCGAACCAACAATACCCAAGTGTTCTCGTTTGCGTGTTGGTCAGGAGAACACGCAGCCCAGTCTATAGTTACAGTATTTTTATACAGGTACCTTTCTTCAGTTTGTTTATTCTTATAATCTGACTTTTTGTTATGTCCTTCATTGGCGTTACTCTCCAAAAATGGCGCCAATATTTCCTCAATAGAGTGGCGTAGTGTAGTGGTTAGAGCGCACGCATAACTACACAAACGATTTAGATTCTAGCACCAGCAGAGGACATGACGAAGAAAAATTTAATTGTGGTTTCGAATGTTTAAAAAATAGGCTTCAACTTCCCTCCAGACGACTCCACCTAAAAAATAAAGAAGAAGCCCTCTGAACTTCCCGCATTTCTCTGACGATGATCACAAAAACAACACTCCACCTACTGGGTAAAACTACAATACTAAGGTAAAGATCACCACCAATTAGCAAGGATCTTCACCACTGCGCAAAATCATATGGAGGAAGCTACAGTGGATTAATCATCTACTTAGCTTGAAAAGATCAAATTTATTGAAGAAACTGAAATAAAGCAATTGATGTTTTGTGCAAAGCCAATATGCTCCCTAGAGGAGTGACGGAGAAAAAATATATTTCCTCCATGATATCAACATCATCCATAGAATTCATCTGACAACTCCGAAATGCCAAATTAAGCATAACGAACCGCCACCGAAAATTCGTTTAGAGAAATATCGTGGATCCTTTCGTAAATACCTTCAATAACAATTGAAATTATATGGACTATCAAAAGGATTCATAATCATACAATTTGCTTTTTTGGAGTTTGTTTGCAAATAAAAATTTGCAGGTTGTGGTTTTGAACTGTTTTAAAACTCTACCTATGGAAGATTTCGTCACTTTCAAGTTATACTCATGAGCAATCTGCGAAACACTATTCATGGAATTGCTAGTAAAGTTGACAACGCTTCATCGGTGTTTGTTTGATTACCTTTTTTTGTCTTCCTCTTCCGCTTTTATTTTTTCCTTTCTCCATTTTTAATTTTTGCAAAACTTCCAAAAACTTTATCTGATCGATTTATTTTCCGATCAATTTCCCACTAGCGTAAGCCTTTTTCTATTCAACAGGAGCGCTTCGACAATCTTCACTGATAGATAGTTTTGGCAATGTGTTGATAGGTAGCTGAATGGCCATGCTGCCTTCACGTATGGCTGCAAGACCGTGGAGCGAACAGGTGTGCGAGTAGACGTGGTAGACAACGACATTAAACTGTTTTATAGACTTCCGGACGAGTGTAATGTATTCCAGGCGTAGGTCCTTGCTATCCTTAAGGCAACTGAGCTAATTTGTGTGTAAATTAGTCGCCGATGGTATGGTCATCGAAATAAACGGTTAAGATGCCATCAAGGTGCCGACTGGGCGCTGCGTTAGCTCAAAGCTGGTTTCACTATGCAGAAGCACCCTCACGTCACTCCTGGATGTGTGTAGCGTGAAGATATGCTGGGTTTCTGGTCATACTGGCATGTAGGAGAACCAGACTACCAATGAACTGGCGAGAGTTGAGCCCTTCGTGTAATGTAAAAGTTGTGGAGTGGCAGAGGAGATTCTACGGTGTCCAGGTTCATTTGGCATAAACTCGACTGCTCTGGGATGAATGGGTGTCTAATCTGAGTAGGCAGACCCTTAGGACTCTAATAGATTTTCTGACTGGGCATTGCGTTCTAAGGGCAAGGACTGCTGCCTAGTCCTGGCACCCTGAATTTCTGCCGTCGAGTTTGTGGCGATGTGGGGAAGCCAGAGACTGTGAAATTTATGTGGCTGCTGGGTTAAGGCTCTTTTAATGGTCAGCCAGGGTCTGTGACCTGGAAGCTCATATTTCGGCTATATGCTGGCTTATTAGGTTTTTATTTAGGTTGTGTTTCCCTGGCTACCTTTTTCATTGTTCCTTCTCTTCATTTCTTACCTACTTTTCTTTGTATTGGTATTCTCTTTGTTTTCTTTTTTTCTTGTTTCATTACATTTCCATAAAGGTTTCAACAACGGACCTCTTTGGTCTCTGGATGTAATGTATCTGCAGCACTTTTTTCAACCTAAACCGTTTTCTAAGCAAGCTTACTTTTGGCTTTTTCGATTTGGGTAATGTGCCCACCACATGGCATTTTGTTTAAAAATTGAAAAATTATGAGATTTTACAAAACTTGTCGTAAATTATGTGACAGCCTTGAATTGAATTCATTTAAACTGAATTGTTTGACATATGCGTCTATATATAAATACAAAAATACCGTTACTTTATCATAGTAACCTACAGTCAGTTGCATTTAAGGATAAACTAAACGTAACACAAAAAATTTAATGCGTCTTTAGTTATGATACGCAGTGTATAGTAATGTAGTCTAATAAAAATGTAATCCTTTTCTATCGCGGCTCTAATTGTTTCAAAAATTATAATTTTTTTTCGTTCCTGTACTCAATTTTTATTTCATAAAATCATCTTTCAAATGCTTTATATCGAACATAAAATATCCATTGAAAGGGAAAGTAATTCATATTTTAAGTTGGAATCTCTTAACAAAACAACCAATTGGTTACAGCTGTACGAACTGTCGTGAAGGATAAAAAGTGAAGGGGAAATAAATTTTTTTTTTCCTTTAATATATCTTAAAGACGTTACACTTTTCATATTTTTTAAGCTTTATCGCTTTAGTATCCTATAATTCACAGCTATAAAAATATAAAAAAAGTCCGCAAAGTCATAACATTGATGTTTAACAATTAAAATAGAAAGTAAAAAAATAATATTTTATTTTTTAGAAAATTATAAAAGTGATAATTATTCAATACAATGCACAGAATAAGTAGCTTAGATTTGTTTCATTTAGGTGTCTTAAAATTAAACAACAATACGACAAAAAATATAAAATTTGTAACATGAAACTAAAGTGTTCTCTTGTTTTAAATAATTTAAATATACTGCCTAAAACTAAATTTTATTCATTTATGTCATGTTAACACATGAGCTTTATTTGCCAATTAAGGGACATTGCGCAATTATTTAGCTCAATTCACAAAACCACAATTTATAAATTTCTCAATTAGTAGTTAATTTTACAATTAATTGAATAAAATTCAAAATGCAAGCCTGTGCGAAGAGTGTAGAATGAGGAGCGGCAGCCCTGTGTGAGTGACAACTATATACAGTAAGAAAAATATATATTCGTACACATTTTCAAACAAGATTTATTAAAATCATTAATTTTTAATAAAATAAACATTTACAAATAATATTTTTTATGCGATTTCAAATAAAAAGTCTTATTACTTAAAACAAATAGAAAAACGGCACTTAAAACATTTCGTTTTGTAGAAAAATAATTAAGATCAAATAAATAATTTTTTTAAAGATTATATGAAGACGGACTCCGCATATTGTACTATGTCATAAAAAATATAATATCAAAATGAAAAAGTAAACACAAATTTTTGTATACTGAATTTAATTTTTTTATAAAATTTTTACATTGTTTTTAAAGCTAAAGTTTTATTAATTATAAGTTCCACATTGCAAATTAACAAATAAAAATTTTTATGAGCAAAATGTGTTTTAGAATTTTTAGCTGTCAACTGCTAATTGTATAACATTAATTACGCTATTAAAAATTAATTGAATCAATTAAAACGTACATATGTATGAGTATGGTATTGGATCCATGAAAAATAACCCTAAAGAAAAATGGCTCCATTTTTGTGGCAATCTATTAAATAAAAAATCGCCCCAATATACTGTACGAAATTTGGCCCCAAACTAAAGTGAAAAATTACCCCAAAAGCCAAAGTTTTCGAAAAAATTCAAGTAATTCCGCAAAAATTTAAAAAAATTCTTTAATTAATACAAAAAGGCCTTAAATTTATATTATAAAGTTTTTATTTATTGAAAAAATTAAATATATATATATTTTACTTATGATCTGCAATAAGGACAATTAAAGCTGTCCATGTTATTTGCAATACTGTCTGCTTGGAGTTTAAACGCTCATTCATTGCAAACTTTTCAATGTTTACAAGGAAAGAAAACAATATCATGTATCCTATCTGCACACACGATACAGTCGCTGCGTCCAGGATCTGAATTAGGTATTTCTTCTTCTTCCGATTTATCATCATTCAATTTCTCATCCTGTTCCTCATCATCATGTTGCATTGCGGAATCATATCTGTCATAGTGTTGTTTGACCCATACGCCATTCTACTGAGAAATGCAGCGTCATAGATTTTTTTTGCAATTGATAGGTTGCGCACGATTAAAAAAAAAGAAGTTTTCCCTTCTTTCCTACTATTTCTTCAAATCATTTATTTTTTTGAATTTGAATTTTATCCTACGATTTCTACGATCATTTATTTCTTTAAATTTGAGGGTAGACTACTCCGTAGTAAAATAAATGCTTTGAAGAAATCGTGCGAATTAAAAAAATATAAAGTTTTCCCTCTTAACCTACGATTTCTTCAAATCATTTAATTGTTTGAATTTGGGAGTAGATAAGATAGATAGGATAGATAAGATAAGTTTAAAATTCATTTTCACTTTTAATTTATAAGCTTTTTTCTTTAATTTGTTTAAAAAATTACACTTTGGTGCTCTTAACCCTCCAAATTTTTATTTTTATTATTTTACTCATTTTATGAAAAATGAAAAATGACCCCAAAATAATTTTAAATTATTTTGCAATATTATCAAAATTTAAGGCCATTTTTCATAATGTAAAATAACCCTAAAGCAAGAAATTAAAAATTATTCTAAAAAGCAAGGAAAATGGCCCCAATATTTGGTTTTTTGTGCCCCGTTAAAAAATTTTGAGTCATTTTTTTTACATTGAGGCCTTTTTTTAGGGGCCAGTTTTTAGGGACCCCATGGTAAATAAGCCCAGAGCCCAGAAATAACTAAAGTTTTTTTTAAACCTAAAAAACAAACAAGCAGAAAATTTTGCAAAAGTGAATCAAAAATTTATTTGTGGCAATGAATGAGCTCAATTTTTTAGATATTTTTTAGCATTTTGCCCATTGTTCACTAATGGTAGCTGTAATGTTGTGTTACAGAGTTGTTATTGTGACTGGCCTGTTCCTGTACACAAAATACTTTACGTATCCCCACAAAAAATAGTTGGATCAAATCGTATGATCTTGGTAACAATGGACTGCTCTAAAATATAAGATTAACTGCTCACCAAACTCACAACATAATAGATTCATGGTATTTCGTGCCATTGTTGAAACCACATGTCAATCAGGTTCAATTCTTTCATTGCACGATACCTTGCTCCATTGACTGTAACGTTGAGATTTTCTTCGTTCTTGAAAAAGTAAGGTTCAATAATGCCGTCGGCCCACAAACCACACCAAACAGTACATCGTTTAGAGTGTATAGGAAGCTCTTGAACAGCCTCTGGCTGTTCTTCACACGAAATTTGGTAATTCTGTTCGCTGACATATCCATTAAGCCAAAATTGAGCTTTGTCGCGGAAGATAATTTTTCAATAGAAACACATTTCTCACTCAGCATAAATTTCGATAATAAACTTCAATGATTTGCAAATGCTCTTCGTTTATTATTCTATTCATGGTGAAATGCAAACCAAAATGAGAACTTTTGACATTAACACATGCCACGAATCTTTTTGTTACACTGAAAATCAAGTTATAACAAACTCTTGATATACAAACCCATCATGAAGCCAGTCTGGATATATAAAGGGTGCTCCAATCATAATGCACGTTGTTAATTGTAACTCACACCTTGACGTCAAGTTTTTTGCCCAACTTAATTTTACATTTCTTTGTTTTAGTGTTTGACAAATTCAACCACGGAGAGGTTCACAATTGAGCAGCGCGTTAAGATTGTTGAAGCCTTTTACGAAATTGGGCGTTCAAGCCAAAATGCATTTCATGCACTTCGTGATTTTTTGGTCAGCATACTCGACTAAATGTGTCCACAATCGGGACATTTGTCGCATTTCGGCAAATGAGAATCCACGAAACCGATATATCCACCAAGAGTGGATTTTCTTCGAAAATGAGATCGCCCAAGCAATTACAGTGAATGGTGTTCGCTATTGCGAGATGATAACAGACTAGTTGTAGCCAGAAATTGAGAATATGGACCTGGTCTATATGTGGTTTCAACAGGATGGTGCCACTGGCCACACAACCAACGACATAATTTACATGTCGTGACGATGTAAATTTGACACCATTAGACATCTTTCTTTGGGGATATTTACAAGAAAAAGTGTACGTCAATAAGTCACAAACAATTCAAGAGCTAAAGGCTTAGATAATTCGGCGCTTTAACGATATTGAACCTCAATTATGTCTCAGGTTCATTAAAAAAATATGAATCGACGGAGATATGCCACCGAATCTGTGGCGATCATTTGGCTGATATTTTATTTCACGCATAATTGTCATAAATCTTTCTATTATAATACAAAAATTTTAAGATAATTCTCTGAAAAGTTTTTGTTTTATTTACAATTAACAACGTGCGTTGTGGTTGGACCACCCTTTACAATTCAGATCTGGGAATATGTGGCAGAAGCTTTTACTTTAAGTCATACAAAGGATCAAAAACAAAATATTACGAAATATTTTTAAAACTACAAACTCAAATATTCTCAGAAACCTTAAAATAAATGATTGCTTCAGAATATACATCTTGAAATCACACTTCTTCTAAATACCCCATAATCTCAAGTGGCGATTTAAGCAGTAGGATGTTTTTGTAACAAAACTTTGTCTATTGCTGGAAAGTACGTATGCGATTTGTGCAATAAATTTCGTATATACAACTTCTAGTAACGTAGACTATATTGTTTGCTATTCGTAGTCTTAAAGTAAATTATATTTGAAAATAATGTTTTAATAAAAACAATCATACTCTTAAATTCTGAATTACCTTGTTACAATTTATGTTCGATGTTGCAACCACTATTATAGATATTTGCTCTCCAAGTATTGCTTCAGGACACATTTTTATCTGAAAATATACAAAAAACTTCAATGAAATATGCATTTTTGAAATTAAATTATTAAAATTATTATTATATATTATAAAACGAAAAAAAGTTTTAAAATAAAAATAAATATACATACATTAACACCCATATTCATAAAAATTTAAAATGAGTTGTAAATGTTTTTTGCAACAATACTTTCTTAAAAAAGTAGATATCAAATAAATTTTATCGTTTAATGATGTATAAGCCTACCCTAAAGACACAACTTGTTTGATATAAATATATTAAGCTCATACTAAATGTTTTACACACAAGTATTTAGCCGCAGCCAAATAATCTTATGAACATACATGTATGTAACATTAGCAAACTTAAATTTAAATTTAAAGAGATGGGAAAAGGATTCACACATACAACATAATTAATAGGAAATTTCAGGTAGAAAACGATTAGCAGCCATTTCTTTTAATTTTAAAACAGAAAATATTCATGGTGGGAGGCGCTTAATCTGTTAAGAATTGAGGAAATTTATCAATTACGAAAGGAAAATGTACCTGATATCTGATAATTAATAAACATATACAGAGTGGTTGATTAGCTATATAAACTCTCAAAATGTAGTGTTGCGGAAACAGTTGATTTTAGAACATCATCAAGAGCAGACATAAATACAATTTGGTTTCTTACTTTTTTAAGTCAAAATAAATAATATATTACTCGCCAAACATGGATGTTGATGAAGGATCAAAATTATTAGAACTATATCATAGTTTCAAAGAAGTTGTTGAGCAACAACGTAAAAGTGGTACAGTTATTTCCAAGTTAAAGACGTTATTGGATATAGCTGCGAGACAAACGAACGAAGTGCTACCTCCTCTACCTCCTTTTATTGACCGACCATCTTCAGTCTCTTCCTCCTCATCGAATGGAGCGACTTCAGCGGCCTCATCGAATGAAACAACAATGAGTTCTGGCAAGCATAAATTGAGTGATGATGAGGATGATCAGGAAGAGATTGAGATTGCATATCATTACTTACAGCCAGAGCAATACTCCATTGCAATGAATAATGGCAACTTTAATTTGTTATCCAGAGGGCAACAAATCGAAATACAAAGGGAAAGTTTAGAACAACAAGAATATCCCATAATATTAAGAGACAAAGTTATTTTGGGACCAAACGGCACAGAAATAAATATTCATAATTACAACAATATGCCTCACGAATCATCAGCGACTGTTACACGTCATCTTTTGCGTTCTCTCTTTACACCTTACACTCTGGGTACGCATACCTTAAGCGGTAAACCATCACCCGCTTTTCGTGGCCGTGAACGACCTCCTAAAGGGAAATTGGATCCAGCAAAAGTTGCTGATATTACGCACTTTGTACGCTCAATATACCACTGCCCGGAAAGACAAATAAGAGCCGTGATTACAACGAAATGCTCAGATACTTCTAAGATTTTTAAAGATCAAAAAAAACCAAAACAAAAGAAAGAGAGTCAACGGAAAGGTCCAAAAAATCCAAAAAAAACAATCAAAAAAATTAAATGTTCTTAAGTAATTATATGTATATGTATGTGTTTTGATACACTAACAAAAGTTCACAACCCACATTGTGGAATTTTTTTTTTTTTTTTTTTAATACACATTTTCATTACTATTTTTTAGATTTTAAGTTTTAAATTTGCATGCTATTCATAACGAAAAAATGTACATAACTTTTTTCAAGTTTTATTATTGTATTTAAAAAAAAATATTTTATATATATAAAAAAGTAAATAATTTTAAACTACGCTCAGACTGGCCAAATTTGCAAATATCAGTAAATTTTGTTTGCTATAGTCGGAGTGCCAAATATTTTTGAAAGCATAACACAACAGACAACAATGTTTCCGTCTCATGTTGAAGTAAAAAATTATTTTGTTTTCATTTTTTTTTTATTAAACAATAGTTTTTCTTATAAAATCATTTTAATAAAATAAATTTAATATATATGTATAATCAGCACTTTTTGGTGTTTTTTTAAGCCAAAAAAAAATATTAAAAATAAGACATATATTTTAAATAAAGGCCATATTTTAAGCCCGTTCAAACTTTAACACTAAACCTACCGATAAAGTATGTATGCCTGCCACAGCTGGTCAAATGAACTGTTGCTGTAGTCTAAGCAGGTCACATATACTTATCGGTTTTTTTTCCACCACTCCTCTAGGTTTTCCACAAAGCAACCATTGCTTAGTTTCAGTTTCTTCAATCAATTTGATCTTTCAAGCTAAGTAGATGATTAATCCATTGTAGCTTCCTCCATATGATTTTCCGTAATGGTGAAGATCCTTGCTAATTTAATTTGGTGTGTTTTCCTGATCATTCGTCTGATGTTTGTCATCATCGCCAGAGGGCCTTCTTTATTATTTTTAAGATGCAATCCCTACATTTATCGGTAAATAAGTTAATAAGAGAGGAGAGTTAGTACTACAAAATATATTTAATTTGTCTTTATATAGAAGTTGTAAAGTAAAATGATGAAGTTATAATATTATTTATAAGAAATTCTGACCTAAAATGTAAAACCTTTCATTTGACCCATCGCACAGTGTATCGCCTACTAAAAGTTAGTTGGACAAAATTATTTACTGACGTATTTTAATTTGAACGCGTATATTAATAATTTTTATAGTAATTTTAACTGTTTCCAGAACTAGGTTTTACTAACAATGACAAAAAATAAAATAATTGCCAAAACAGATATATTTTTCTTTACTAGAAACGCGAAAAGTTAAGAAATTAAATCTTTTACAAGGATTCACAGAGAATGAAACAAAAACTTAACAAAAAATATAGTTTTCATTATTATTATGAAACACACATAAACAAATTTAAAATTCGACCTACACGACATCATTAAATTCTTCTTCAGAAGAATCGTCATTAGAAAAAACACTTTATCTATCAACTCTATTTCTATTTACATTACAAAACTAAATCTAAGACCTCAGTATGGATTGAACCAGTCGTGTTCCTTGTAATCTGCCTAAGACTGTTAATAAAAGCAATAGATGTGATAGTCAGCATGTAAGGCAAGTTTGTATTGCAATCTTTATTGCAAACTTTCCGAACTTCCTCAGAAAGTTTCCAAAAGAGACAATTGTATCGAGTGGGCCATCTATCGGCTTAAATTTGAATCAGCGGTTATACTTATGTCATTCTATTTTGTTACAAAATTCAGTATATTATCTCCACTAAACGAAATGAATCGATTTACACTTGGGCAACGTCGGAATTTGTTGGAAATTTATTTCCTTAACAAAGACAATTAGAAAGGAAATTAGAAATTAGAAATTAGAAGGGAAATTGCAAAAATAAATTTAAAAAATAAAAAAAAGTATTTAAAAAATAATTAAAAAAAAAACTGGAAAAATCATCTTTTCGGGTGAACTCATTTTCATACTGGTAGGTACGTTAATAAGCAAAATTGCCCGCTCTTCATGATATTGATGTTAACGATGGTGCAACTTGCCACACATTTCATGCCACAATCGATGTATTGATCAAACGTTTGATGGCCGTATAGTTAGCCGAAATGGTCATGTACTTTGACACCGTTGAACTATTTTCTGTGGGGCGCCGATAAAGACAATTGTTATGCCGACAAACCAGAGACATTTGAGCATTTGAAGGCCAGCATTTGTAATACCATTTATGACATATAACCCCATACACTCGAAATCTGATCGCGAATTGGTGCGATCGAATGGGGTACTGTGAGGCCAGCCGCGGCAGCCATATGAATGAAATAATATTTCACAATTTACTACTTCACAAGAATAAAATAAGTTTGGCAAAATTTCAAACCGTTTTTGTTTTATTGCATTTTTAAATTTCAACTTTTAAATAGTCTACCCTATATAACTTCCGTCACATGCACAAGGATCTTGTTTACGATAGCAGGCAGCTCTCTGTTCAAGCTTCCTGACAAAGTTACCAGCGGTATTTCTGTCGTTAGTGTTTTCGAATCCTGGTTTCGGTTTGTCTGCACATAATCCCACTTTTTTTAAGCATTCTTGAATACGTAAAGAACACTGTTTCACATCAACTTTGTCAGAGGCAACTCTTAATTGCCATTTTTTAATTTCGAGGCGGTAGCTAAAGTGAAGCAGACATTCAAAACACAAAATCCAGGCGTGTAAGTTAGTCTATTCACTCGAATCAACATTCATTAATGTTGGTGCTGGTTCACAAATGTAGCACTATTTTGTTAAAGAAGTTTCAGCCAAAGCTTAAAAAAAATTTAACGTCAATCATAGTCAAAACCAGATTATGTTTAACAGACGCTTTATGGTCACAATCTTAACATATTGTCTTCAGAGCTTCGGGATGCATCGAAATCATCAACAAGTCTACGTTTGGTCTTAAAATCTAAATTTTTTGTGTCTTTCTTCGGTCTTCCGAGGCCAGCCAGAGGAAACTGAAATGATATGGATACATCATCGTATAACGTACGAAACATTATATCACCCACCTACCCATCCATGCTTTATTACACATTTTAAAGCGTTTCCAAGTACTTCTGGAGTTCTTCCGGTTTTTCAAACAGTTTGCAGAAAATCTGTATATAGCTGCCTTGATCACTTTTACCGATTGCTCGCTTAAGCCTCCAGATCAGGTTTTAAGGCAACACATTTAAAAATCACAGTATTTTTGTTAGTACAGGAGCCATACATAAAAAATTTCTATTTTAGATACAACGAAACTGCCTTCTGCATAAGTACTTTAATTCGGGCAAAAAAAAATTTAAGTTTACTGTTACCTACAGTGATGTATCTTACGCTTGATAAATAATTAGCCTGGGGGATTGGGTGATTTTTACTGATCGCGTTTTGAAATTTTGAAATTTTTTTTTTATAAATTACTTAACTTTTATAAGTTATGGGTGGGACAGTATTAAATGTAATAGTATAAAAAAATTACTTACCATTGGGCAGTTCGTGCTTAACTCTCAAAGTGTGTGAACCTCGCTCGGAAATCAATCTTCTTAAACTCTTACTTAGTTAGTCATTGCTTTATAACACGAATTGTGAAAAGCTCTCTTGAACATTATAAATTAAAAAAGAAAAGAAAAAAAAAAGAAAAAAAAATAAAACAAATAAATAACTAAAAGATAATAAATAATTAAGAACACGTTAAAAAGAAAAATACATTAAAACCTTAACGCAATATATTACCCTCATTGTCAAAATGAACGAGCCGCCTGACCGTGGGACTCGCCCAAGCCCAATTATTACTTTTGATAAAACCCGAAAACTAAATATTTTATCACCTGGTGAAAAGTTCTTGATCATGGAAAGAACTAAAAGTACTGACTCTTTGACTAATGTATCACCATTTTTAATTAAAAAGGTAGTGGATAATGTCGCTGGCGGAGAAGTACAGCAATGTAAAAAACTTTTAAATGGTTGTATACTTATACAAACAAAAACATCTGAACAAGCAACCAAACTTATTCAGCTTACTTCACTATCACCTGAAATAAGAGTAGACATTAAGGAACATCCCGGCTTAAACTTTGCAAAGGGAGTAATTTACTCCAATGACTTGAGAGGTATAGACGAATCCGAAATACAATTTGAATTAAAAAGTCATAACGTCACGGCTGTAAAAAAGATTTTAAAAAATGTCGACGGAAAATTAATAGAAACTGGATTAGTCATATTAACTTTTGCTGCCACATCTCTGCCTTCCGACATTCCACTTGGGTACGAAAGAGCCAGAATCCGACCTTATATTCCTCTACCATTAAGGTGCAAAAACTGCCAACAATATGGCCACATAGCCAAAGTATGTAAAAATGAAAAAATTTGCGGTAATTGTTCCAAAGTATTTCATACTAATGTAGAAAAAAATGAAAAATTTTTACTCCAAGCAGCATGTATTAATTGTAAAATCAATAATATTGACCACTCCAAACACTCATCTTTTGATAAATGCTGTCCAATTTTTATCAAAGAAAAAGAAATACAGGCAATTGTAACCCTAGAAAAAGTGGGAAAAAAGAAAGCAGCGGCCATATATAGTCAAAGACACCCCCCCAAAACACAACATTCTCTGCAACAGTGAAAACTAACATTGTCGATCATCCTTCCACTTCCAGCAACATTCTTCCACCTGTTGTTACGGAAAGGCCACGAAATATACAAAGTTACTCGGACATAATTAGCGATCTGGACTGCTCACTCTCAGAAATGGAAACGGACCAAAAAAGTACATCTTCTCAAAAAGTAAAAGGAAAGCAACCGATAATATTACCTAAAAATGCAAGCAAGCGATTAAGGGAACAAATTAAGAGAACAACCAATAAATCTAGAACAACAAGTAAAATTAAGTAAATTGTGTAGCCTATATTTAGAACATGCATTATTATAATTTTCTACACTTACCTTATTTTTCATTTAATTTGCAAAAATTCTCTCCTAAAACCTACTTTAATGTTTATAATGCTCACTTTAACAAAATTTTATATATCTATAATATGATTAATTTTATGATATTAATAGACTCTCTTATTTTTTTCATCTCTTCAGATATTAATTACGATATCTCTGTGCACATCTGTTCGATAATTAGGTATTACATATTTAAATATGCTCTATATCAATTACCTCTTTCAAATTTAAGAGAAAAAATACTACATATTCCGTTAAATATTTTGACATCTTACCGACTTTACAATAATGGTCGGAGTATCTCCACGTGCTATTTAATTATATCTCTTTCTTTTCTAAGAGCGCCTCTCGAAACTAATCTATCATTTATATTCTTTACTATTAAAAGCAAATTAAATCGATTTGATCTCCATTACATATCATATTTGACATCCCTAAAAATAAGTAAAACTGGTGTTATTGTTATCTATTTAACAACATCTCTCTTTAAAGAGAACTCTCCAATATTTGAGAGCTTTACATTTAAAAATAAGGCCAAAGAGAAAATTATAACTTACGTATGTTACGGAATGTATTGTAAATATTTAGAATTGTACTTTTATAGTGTCTTTTTATTTTTTTATCTCTTTGTACTATGACACTGAAGATTTTACAGTGGAATATAAATGGTTACGTTAATAATTATATAGATTTGCAGTTACTAATTAAAATACATTCCCCTAAAATAATTTGCCTCCAGGAAACCCAAATTCACTCCCGTCTTAACATTCCTACTCCTATTAATTATGCTATGTATGAGCATAACACCACTGCAACGATATACGGCGGCGTGGCAATTTTGGTGCATAGATCTTTGGAACATAAACTGACCTTTACTTCTAATGATTTTGATGTTATTGGCATGAAATTGGGTCAAGACTGAAATTTAATTTATATAACGTATATTTTTCTCCAAATACGAATTTTAATCGAAACAATCTGGAGAATTTACTCTGTGTCAATTCGCCATTCTTACTAGTTGGAGATTTTAACAGTGCTCATAGGAATTGGGGCTCTTGTTCTAATAGTCAAAAAGGCCGTTTATTGTATAGATTTTTGAATGAATCGAATCTCATACTGCTAAATGATGGCTCGCCCACTCATCTGAATACCCATGGGACATTTTCTCATATTGATCTAAGCCTCTGTTCACCCGCTCTAGTTCCTCATGTTATTTGGCGAAAAGAGCAGAATCTCTGTGGAAGTGATCACTTTCCGATTTTTATCTCACTATTCTCTGAGAGAGTAGTACATGAAGAAATTAAGAGACCAAAGTTTAGGACAGATTTAGCAAACTGGGGAAAGTTTCAAGAACTTTGCAAGTCTTTTAATTCGACCAGACCAGTGGCAGATAATATCAATAGGGAAACGGCAAATATTTGTAAGATTTTATTGCAGTCAGCCAATTATTCTATCCCTCAGTCACAGAATAAAACAAAAAAGCTTCCTTGGTGGAATAAAGAATTGGAGAAACTGAAAGTGGAGAAGAATAAACTCTGACAAATTTTTAAGAAGAACATGATAGAGGGGAACTTGCTTTTGTATAAAAGGGCCAATGCAAGATACAAAAGGAGCATTAGACTTGCAAAGAGAGAATCTATATTTAAATTAACTTCTGCAATTGCACCCAACACCCCCATTGGATTTAATTGCATATCGTCGTTGACAGACCCGGAGAAACTATACACAGATTATAAAGATATGGGTAACGAATTTGGCAAATTTTGGTCTGCGAACTCTCACGATAATGAATTCTCTGCTAACTTTAGATCCAAAAAGCAAAGTCTTCAGTCTTATCCCCAATTTAATACTATGTGCCCGAAAGCAAGACAGATGGAAACTAAAATTAATTTTGTTGAATTTGATTCAACTTTAAGGAGACTAGGTGGAAAGACTCCAGGAATGGACAGGATTTCATATGTAATGCTGAAAATGTTACCTTATGAATTAAAAATGCGTATTCTCAACTTGTATAATTCAATCTTTGATAACTACATTCCACAACAATTTAAAACCAGCATTGTAGTCCCTATTTTAAAGCCTGGAAAGGACAAGACTAGTATAACGTCATACCGTCCCATTTCTTTGAATTCATGCTTGGCCAAAGTATTGGACAAGATAGTGGCAAAGAGGTTGTGGTGGTTTGTCACGAGGAATAAACTACTTAGCAACCGGCAATTTGGTTTTAAGAAGGGGAGCTCGACAATTGATGCTCTACTTTATGTGGACCATCAAATTGCCAACAGTCTCTCGCTACGTAAGCACATCACCATTATATCCTTAGACTTTGAGCGAGCATTCGAAAAGGTAGGCATACATTCAGTGTTGGAACAATTGCTACAATGGGGAGTGGGTCCGAAGACTGTGGGATATGTGAGAAATTTCATGTCGAATAGGAAGTTTACTGTAAGAATTAATCACCTTTACTCTAAATTTTTTACACTGCATAATGAAGTCCCCCAAGGCTCTCCTTTATCTGTTATTATTCTTCTTATAGCATACAATAGATTGTGCTCTATTTTAGCTCTACATAAGGAAATCGACTTCTGCGCATACGCCGACGATTTCAATCTCATTGCTAGATCTCCTAGGAATAAAAATTTGACACTAAACCTTGACAATGTTTTCGCTGATATTAACAATTGGTGTGACACTTCCGGTGCTTCATTATCAACTTCAAAATGCAAATACCTACATATATGCCGCCTGAGGGACTGTCACTGCAGTCTTCGGTCCTCACTGATATCCATCTCGAGGGTTGAACGTCTCCGTCTACTTGGTATTATTATAAATAAGCGCTACAATTGGAAGGACCATATCCAATATTTAGAAGCCTCCCTATCGAAACGGCTAAACATTTTAAAATGCTTGTCTAATCCTAAGTGGAACTCAAACTCAATCTTACTCCTCTCAGTAATGAAAGCTCTCATTCTTTCAAAGATCAATTATGGCTTACAATTTTTCGGTTATACCTCTAAATCACAACTAGGTAAAATAGATAGAATTATAAACGCATGCATAAGAACATCACTCGGCATTTTACGATCTACGCCAATTCCTAATTTTCGATATGAGGCAAACATTAGATGCTTGGATACACAAAGGGACATCCTTACTACGAGATTGTGTCGTATCTTGATCTTTGGTGGAGATGGTTTATTAGCACAGATGGCAAAAAAGATTAGACGTTCCCGGAAGATCCCCAAAGTACCGTCCACCCTTTATAGAATAATTCGAAATATCGATGATCTTGAATTACCAAAGAATATTCCACCACGAATCCCTGAACAACCACCATCGTCTTTGGATCCCTCAACTATCGATACTAGTCTTCTGAAGTATCCTAAAATGAATACTTCCCCGATGCAATATAGGATAGATTTTGCAAGTCTAAGGAATAAACTTGCCGAATATAAATTTATATTCACCGATGGTTCGAAATTAGACTACCTTGTTGCATACAGCATAACAACCGATGATAGTGTCTTAAAGATAGCAAAGCTTGATGAATATTCTTCAAATTTTTCAGCGGAATTAATCGCGATATATGAGGCATGTATGTTAGTAAGAAGACGTAGTGGTAGATTTGCTATCTGTACGGATTCGCTTTCGAGCATAACTTCGGTTCTTAATGTATCGAATGCTGAGTTTTATACATCTTCGATCAGAACGTTCTTGATTGAGAGATTTCCTAATGTTAAATTAATTTGGGTTCCTGACCACTATGGGATTAAAGGAAATGAATTTGCAGATCAATCAGCAAGAACTGCTGCAAGACAGGCCTTATTTTTTACAGATAATCTAAACCGAAAGGATTTGACCAGGCGAATTGATGAACACTATACGAAAATTGATAGAGATAAAATCTACAATTCTTCTTCCAATTGGTACCAAACAGTTAACAGTAGTAACAATTCTATTTACGATTACTTATCGGAATATACCAGAGAATTTTGCAGGCTCGATAGCATTAAACTGCTACGACTCAGACTGGGTCATACTAGAATCTCCCATGGATTTCTGTTTAGTCCTAATTATACCATGTTTTGTAATTGCTCTGGCACTACTCCGCCAACACTCGGTCATATTCTATGCCGATGCCCTCTATTAACTACCAAAAGACATTCCTTCTTTCAAAATACCGATCCTTTAACCTCCCTGTCACATCCCACAAGAGAAAACATAGCTAAATTGATAAAATTTCTTAAAACCACAAATTTGTATCATAAAATATAAATTTTATTAATTATGTTTAAGTTATGTTTATACTATATAACTTACTTTTGAATTCTTAATTAATATTAGTTGTAAACTGAATATTAGTTGTAATCCGTATTATAGGTAACTATATTGAGCTGAAGGCCTCAGATGCTATTGCTCCTATTTTTTTTTCCTTTACCTTATAATTTTAATTATAAGTTAAATATAAATAAATAAATAAAAATACTTACCATTGGCTATTGAACAAATTACTAATTTACTGTTTCATATTAAATAACAGCACGTTAGACTTATTCGCATAATCAGCTCAAATGCAACAAATTTCATATATTTAAAGCTTGTAAACTAAATGTTTTCATAGTGAAAAAAAGTTAAAATCTTATTTTAATTTGAGAATTCCAACAACAAATTCTTAACATGTTTATTTTTTTATATCTCGTTACTGTACCTCCTAAAGACTTCGAGACGTAATGACTTTTAAAGTAGACCTCCACATTGCAACGCTAACAACAAAAAAGATCTTTACCTGGTTTCTTTGCTGTAAAATAAATGTCTTCAAAAATAAGAAATTCTTAGAAGTTGGGTCTTTTATGAAAAAAGTTTGGGTTTTTTATGAACTTTATCGTATGTAAAAGATGTCACATAGTGTTTAGCAATAAAAAATTGGACAAACGTACAACAATTGAATCTATATTTAAATGAAAACCTTCAGGTAATACGAGGCTCAAAAGATTTGGGTATATCCATTGTTTTAAAGGCAAAACAGCTAGAAAATTCCTTGATTTATTTTTAGGGCCGTGTAGTCAATAATATCCCACGCTGAAAAGTTTGAAGCGAGTTAATAAATCTTAAATAACATTTATATAATGTTCGCACATAATTTTTAATCGGCAATTAAGGGTTATTAGGCAACTAAGGCCTTAATTGAACGCAATTTACCATACAATAGTACAATTAATAAATTGCTCAATTAGTAATTAATTATATAATTAATTGAGACGAATGTACAATTCAACCCTGTGTAAAGTATGTAGAATGAGGAGTGGCAACTTAATATGATGTGAGTTCAGTGAGAACGTACAACTATATACAGTATGCAAAATCTCTAATCATACAAATTCTCAAATAGCATTTTCAAAAATATTAAATTTTAATTAATAAATATTAAAAAATGTTTTTATAATATAAACAAATAAACAAATAAAAAGGCACTTGAATTATATCGTTTTTTTAGAAAAAAAAATAAAAAAAATCAAATAAAAAAATGTTTGGAATTGTATAAACGCGGATTTCACACAATGTACAATGTTATATGAAATAGATATTGTAAAAAAAAGTAAACAAAAATTTTGTTTATTGAATTTGAGTTTTTCCTTTAAATTCTCCAAACTTTTTAAAGTCAAAATGTTTCAAAGTCATAAATTTCAGCTTTCACGAATAAAATCTATCTCAGCATTTTCAGCTGCTTATTAAATCAATGCTTATTAAATCAATTTAATTCACTTTATGTGAACAGGAAATTCCATAGAACAATTTTAAAATTAATTGACTCAAATAAAATCTATGTCTGAATATAGTATTACGCTTGAATTCATTATTCAACATATATTTAGACTTCAGCATTTGTATTTAGACTTATTCGTATTTTTAGAGTCAATAAAACCAGCTTTTTATACTTTGGCGATCAATTTTTTTTAAACATTAAGATACACTTTTTCCGTAACTAATATATCCAAAATCCTTATTTCGCCAACTACTTTATTGGTTATACAACCCTGTACCATAACTGACAGTTTTCAAAATTTTACTGTAAGAATTATATTTTTATTTTCTAGTGCTGTCAGTGGTCTACACTAATCTTTTTGGGGGCCACAATTGTAATAGAGCATCATTTTAGTCTCACCAGAAACATTATGTTATCCTAGTAATCTGCGAAAAGTGAAATATGTTCTATTGCAAATCTGAATCTTTTTTAATATTTTGCACCAATGAGCGAGGTGCACTAGAATCCGATTTCGGATGATTTCAATGAGACACTTTACTGTAATCAATTTTCACTAAACAAAAATATAACCATGACAAAATTGTTTTAATATTTGGTTTAATTACATGATTAAATATAAATTAACTACTTATACTTCCTTTCTCCTATACACTACATGCATGTATATGATCTCTTATTTTATTTAAATTTGCAATATTTATAAATACCTCAATAAAAAAAGTTTAATTAAAAATCAAGTATCTGTTACATATTTATTTATGATTATGATGTACTTTTTCATACAAATCTATATACGAGTACAAAAGATTCAAACAACAAACACGATAGACAATCTATTGCATATTTAAAAAATAATCATGCTTAAAATCTATTATTAATGCTTATACCATTACTAAAGTATTAATAACTCTTAAAATTTTGTTAATTATGTTATCGATTACAATTACTTAAATGAACTACAAAGTAATTCCACAATACGAATTGTTTGTTTTACAAAATTATATTTGATTAGACTTTTGTTGAAAAAAATCAATTTTTTACTGCATTTACTCCGTATTCGTTAAGATTTACCAATAAAAATTGTAATAAATCTAAAAGATATCGAAGTTTGTTTCATATAATTTGCTTTAATAAAATTTTGTAAAGTGGTCATTGCTGCATCAGAAAAAAAACATAGCAAATAACATAAATATGCAACAATATTCAAAGCAATTAAATTAAAAAACCAAAAAAAGTAACGTTAAGGAGATTATGGGATACACACTTAAATGCTGAAGCACACACATTTTGTAAACATTTTTTGTTAAATAGAGTTTAGCTATAGATTTTTTCTTGCCGCATATAAATACTCTTGTGTGCTTTGATTTTATTACACAATTGCTCTAAATTCTGTATATTTAACAACAATGGGTGCAGTTTTCTGTTATTTTTGACTTTTTTGACTTTACTGTCTGGAGGTTAATTATGAGAAAACATTTCTATGGTGCAGGCGTTAAGCTAAAAAAAAATACATTATATATAGATATTGTAATGCCATATTACAGCATTCAAAAATTCTCAAAAGAATTATAAATTATTATGTGTCTGCTATGGAAATATGTGTTGAGTTTTTTCTTTTTCTGTTTTGAAGTTTTGTCTTATTCAATGATTTATATGCGTTTTTTTGACATAGTTTTGTTTTGCGTTTTGACTGGCATACCAAAAAAAAAAAAAAACAATGCATGCTCGTAATTGGCATTTAACCGAAAAATACTTGGCAATACATATAAAATATGTTTTGTTTTCATGAAAACATTTTAATTCAAAAAATTTTCAAATCAATATTGTACAACCTTTAAAAAATCGTTCTACTCTAACTGTTCTATAATCGATTCATACCATACATACATACATACATACATACATACACACATATATACGTACATATGTATATGATTTCAAAGGTATAAATTATAATTGATTTGTCTATAAATGTTTACATCGCTCATTTACTTCAATAGTGTCATAATTAAAAAATCTTAATTTCGTAGTTAAGTATTCAAAAGTTTGTTCAATTTTCAGAACATAAGAACATAATTTGTATTCCTGTACTAATGCTAAATAATAGGCAATTAAAAATTTAAAATAGCTTTCGTGAAAAATGTTGTTCTTTAATTTATAACAGTATTGAGGTAGATAAACGATATGTTAAGAAAAAAAAAAGAGTAACAAATTTAAATCGACTAAATTCTACTGTATGATAACTAAAGTATTGGTTTTTTCTAAATGATTTTAAAATTTAAAATGTTTTGCTTGTAAAGCTCTATTTAGACGATTGTTGAAAAAATGTACAGAAAATGTCTAACAACCGTGTGAACATACAATATTTGTCTTTCAATATTGTCAGAGAAAGTTTTCTCTGATTGTCAGATGACCGAATATTTTACATCTGACAACGACATCATTGTCAGAAAAAACATATGTAGAATGGGATTGCCAGATTTTCTGACAAATGTCTAGCAACCATATGAACTGACAATATATGATACAATGTGGTGGTAATTTTTTCCATTGTCTGGTTGTTGTCAGTAAATTGCCAGGTCTGAAATATTGTTAAAACTGGTAACCATCTGAAAAGAACTTAAGAATTTTTTTTAATATTTTGGCCAGTATTGCCATAATTTCTTTTAAGAAAACTGAAAATTTTGAAAAAATAAGAACTGATTTTCAAAAAAACTGCACATACATAAAAATATAAAAATATATACACATACACAATTATTTTAAACTTTTGATAATCAAATAAGTTATTTGAAATGTAATAAAGTAAGTTAATGATAAAAAATTTAAAATTCTCGATTTCGATTTACAGAACATACCGGATAATTTATATCATAGTGTTTTTTTTTTCAAGCATAACACAGCAAATTAAATTAGATATGTATAAATGATGATGAAATGACACCGTGCTTTTACATTTTCTTATTTCCGACAAATATAAATAAAATTAATATCTAATATTTTATTACTAAAGCAGATATATCACTCATACGTACGTACTTTACGTAGTATGGAGTGAGTATTTCACACTGTGTGAATTCTTTCTTTCTCTTTTATCAGTTGTTAAAAAATTGATAATTACATATTTGCATTAGAAAAGGTTCGAGTAAGCATCACCACGGTAATATGAACCAAATGAGGTGAAATTCTTATTTCAGAAATTGTATTTACAACAAACAAAAAATGAGAATAAAAAGCTAAAATGTTGAAAACTGCAAAATCTGCACAATTTACAAAAAAAAAATGATTTTTAAACAAAAAACTTAAAAACTGCTCAATCCTTAAAAAGACTGCAAAATACAGACAAATCTGCACATTTGGTAACGCTGACTTTGACCCAACTAAATATTTTCTTATTGGCAATAACTTATTCCCTCAGAAATGCATTCAGTACAAGCCTTTGTGGCTTAAGAAACAATCTGAAATTCGAATGGCGCCAAATGGGGTAAATATGTATTGAGTCATATAAAGGGTATCCAAGATTTCTTTATTATTGTTATGATTTTTATTGCAAATCAATTTTAAGCAATTTTGTAAGCAGCTGTATTGTTCAGCTACATCTGTCGAATTGCCTGTAATTTATTCAGTTCGTTTTGCCAATTTCTAATGGAATATAGAAGGCGTTCTATTCAGAAAAACATTTCGCGCACTTCTGTCATTTTACGGTCACCTAATTATCGTATTGAGATCACACTACTAACAATGTGGTGGAAAAATTTAAGTTCTCTGATTCAATAAGCATTAAAATTACACTCATACGACTACAAAACAAACCTGCTGTCAATAAAAGTGAGCAAAAAATCCATTACCGTCGATTTCGCGTCGCTCGCACGAACTTATTTCGAAATTTTGACCAGTACAAAATTCAACTGACTTAGAAGATGAAAGCAAATGACTTTAGGCAATTAAGTGTGGTTGTTAAATGAGCCCTGGAGCAATTGGAAACTGAAACTAAGATTTATCAAATAAACTATCTTCAGCGATGAGGCCCATTTCTGGACGGATGGATACATGAACAAACAAAATTGTCGAATTTTGTATGCTACCAATGTACATAAGATTCAGGATCGTACAATGTTTTCAAAAAAAAAAACGTTTGATATGAATTTTAGGTGTCCCAGATCTATATTTCTGTAAAAACGATTTTGGCATGGCCATCACTTTTGACGGCGAGCGTCAATTATTACCAACTTCTTTTAGTCTAAATTGGATGACAGAAATACCAACCACATGTGGTTGCAAAAAGCCGGGAGATATTTTTGTAAGAAAAAATGAGCTTTCATCAAAATTGACCACACCCTTCGCTTACCTACCATACAACCAAAATCGAGTTTCTCGCATAAAAATATCCTATCAAAGCAAAAGTCTTTAAATTTGCTACATATTCTCTCCAGAATTAGCAAAAGATCTATGTCAAGTTTCATCAAAATCAGCCACGCTTATCGCACACCACCCATCGATTTTGCGGCTTAAAATGTTTCGCATTCCAGCAAAAGTCTGTTCAGAAAATTAATATGTTTCTTCAGCGATGCTAAAAATTTGGTTAAATTCAAAGAATAGATTTCGAGCCTTCATTGTACCAGCAGAAGGCCGAGATAGCCGGTGCTAAACTGTAAACATGAAGTAATTTTAAAACGCGTATATCCACTTCACCACGTAGGTAATCTGAACATCTTTGTTTTTAAATTACTAAGTAGATGTTGTTTTTTCTAAGACAAAATATTCCTTTTTATATATAGAAAAGCAACATAGATTTAAAAAAATTTTTTTTTTTGTCACTAGGGAGATCGATTATTCGACTTTATTCAAAAACCGGATTTTGCATAATTTGGAAAGTTGCTCATTTTTTACAAAATATTTTGTAAGAGTTTTATTTGTCAGCGCTCAAGCACTACTTGACATAGAATCAAGTTTTCCTTACTGCACAATAACCTCAATCTTATAGACATATTTAAGGTGGTTAATAATTCCTGGTCTTTTCAGATTAGTGTTTAAAGAGACTCAATATACCTAGACTTATCCTTTTCATCGATTTCCAAATATTTTCACACTTCAGAGGACATCTGTAAAAACACAAAGGCATGCACCACGTATTTAATCGTGTATGCCACTTTGATGTGTTATGCATGCAACACGTATTTAATAGTGCGAGCCACAGTGGTGTATATCGAGCAGTTTGATTACGTTAGACTTCTTCTTATGTGGATTTCTTAATTCATAGGCTTAAGCGCATAACTGACAAACCACAGTGGCTCTTTAAAGTTCAATTTTAAAATTATAGCAAAAAACCGAAAAATATATTTTTGAATTAAATTATCGAGAAATAAACCCAAAAAAGCCAATCATTTAACTTAGGCTTTGATTTGTAATTCCTTTTAATTCTTTCTTGAACAAATAAAAATCACATAAGAAACAAATTTATTTTTAAACACAATTAGTTCCATTTATATGCATACATGCTAGCAACAAATAATCCACATCAATCAGTTCTATGTTATAAAAACCCTTATTAACTTCTCTGTTTCTATAAATATAGTCTTTAAAAAATTCCAATATATTATTTGCAATTATCAATAATACAACACGTGCATGTAAGCTAAAACTCTACACAGTTTTTGTTATAAAAAACTATACAAAATTCCTTAAGCCATTAAAGATATTTCTTTTTTTTTTCGTCTGCATTATTATTACCAATCGCCCTAAAGACATGTTATTTCTATGGCATTATTTAAGGCAACAAGTACATGTTAAAAAAGTGGGTGTAGTTCCATTTACTTTTTATTTTTGTTTTTACTAAATATATGTGTTGAACAAAAACGCTCTGAATGTTTTTATTTTTGCTTCCTTCTTATAGTCGGTGATGTGGTGACATAAGTTGACATTATCGTTTCATTTTTAACTCAGCTTAATGTTTAATAATCGTTTTATTATTTTTATTGTATTTTTTCGAAGTAAGACTCTTAACAAAGAAAGAAATGTGTTAATTTGTTGTTGGTGTACATACATATATGAATATAATTTTTTTAATGTTTGTGTGGGGGCTGCTGCTGCTGCTGTTTGTTCTTTAATCATGTTAAACACGTTCTTTGCTAGAGTCTTTTGTTTTGTAACACAGCCTAAATGAAGCGATTGTTTGTTCTTTTGATATTTATATTAATGTACTAAAATAATCTGATTTTTTTTCCTTCTTGAACACAAAAGTCAATGAACTGTTTAAACATTTTTGTGAGTCGTTACACAAATACAATAGAGTGATTTAAGAATTAAATTGCAAACAATTATGGTATAAAGCATATAAGAAATTATATCATAGTAATAATATCTTTATACAGCTTATTTATATATATATATATATATATATATATATATATATATATATATATATATATATATATGTAATAATACCTTATTATTTTATTTTTTCTTATCTTTTTAGGTATGCAAATTCAAAGAAATATTTTTAATAAACAAGGAATTATTTGGCACGTTTGTAAGTCATCATTAATAGAAAGAATTTAAACTATAATTTTAAAAAATTTAAAACGAATAAAAATATGTTAAAATTATAAAGTTGATAAGATTTTATTATGGAATTTCTTGTTTTGAAGCATTAATTACGCTAACGCCTATATACTATAAGTAAATCTAAGCACAGGAGAGTTTTTTTCAATAACATATTGAACATAACCGTACCGAAATTCACTTCAGTTGTCAGGTAATTTGGCTAGAAATTTCTTTAAGACCGAGAAAGTTCTCATTCAATTAAGCCAAAATTGGTCATGTTATGTGTTTTGTGACACTATCTTGTTGAAACTGTATATCGTCCAGTCCATAATCATCAATTGTAGGCCAAAAAAAGTTACAGTCATAGCGCTGTGAATTGACGGTAATAGTTCTTGCATTTTCTTCCGGTCTTTTTAATGTCTTTCTACAATGACTTCTGTATTCTCCGAACCACATATTTGCATTTTAGGTGACGATATGTAAATTAGCTTCTTCGCTGGAGAAAACCTTGTTTGAAAAATCAAAAATCAGTGGCAACGTTTAATTCACCACTTTTGAAGTAAATTTTTACAGGTTCTTAGATTGTTAAATGATGCAGCTCTGATGACGGATATTTAACAGCTGACACCTTTCCAGACCAGAGGTGTTGAAACCACTTTATGGATAACCCGATAGCTAATCAATCAATAGTTAATCATTCGCATAATCGCCATGCTGTTTACGAATCTCTTCTGCCTCTCGAACTATTTTCTGTAACATTCCGCCAAAATTCGTCCGCTCTTGTAGAATTTATAATACCACTTTGTAAGGCCTTCTTCCTTGTCGAAAATTACGTCTTTATATGGTACGACAGGGAGCGGAAAAGATGATAATCCGTCGATGCACCGTCCGAAAAATACGAAGGATGCTGAGAGCCCTTCTGTATTTGGAGTGCCGCTTTATCGAATTGTGCAACAATAATCGAGACTTTTTCATGAAGGGGTATGGTTTGGCTAATAGCCTCTTTCATCTGATGGACTTTGTAGAGTTCCTTGTTGACTGTAGCACAGCTTTCAAGCATTTTCCAGTGCCACCGAAGGAAATTTATGGTCCGCTCTAGATGAAAGTCAGACTGGTTATGAGTATTACTTCTATTTAAAACTTCTCTAATGCATTTGCCGCTCGGAGCCGGCGTTAAATTATAGATCAATGAGTTTAAAAATAGAATCGGTTGTCTGAGAGAAGTCCCAGTGTTCCTTCGTGGAATGTTATGGGAATTAATATAATAAAGGGTCCGCCATCTAACGTTTTTTCTTCAATTAGTGCTTATTTCGTGAATGGTAACACTTAGCTCATGTCTGATTTGACAGGTAATTAGTTTTATCCTTCCGCTGAACGAATATGGTTGTGTATACGTTTGAACAACGCTGGGAATCTGGGCCTGCGATCGACTTACCGATTTTGCCAAAAAAAATCATCTTTTCAGATGAAGCGGGCGGGTATGTTAACAAGCAAAATTGTCGCATCTGGGGCACAGAAAACCCGCACGCATACATTGAAAAGTCGATACACCTAAGACGAGTCACTGTTTGGTGCGGATTTTGGTCCAGAGGCATAATTGGGCCATTTTTCTTCAAAAATGAGTAAGGAGTGGCCGTTACAGTCAATGGCGATCGTTATCGGGCGATGTTGAACGAACTTTTATTCACAAAAATTGAAGATAGGGATATTAGCAACATTTGGTTTCAACAGGACGGCGCTACGTGCCACACAGCCGAAGCTACACTCGATGTTTTGCGCCCTGTTTTTGAAGATCGCATTATCAGCCACAGAGCTAATGTCGTTTGGCCACCTCGGAGCTGCGATTTGACACCGTTGGACTATTATTTGTGGGGTGCCGTCAAAGATAAGTGTTACGCCAACAAGCCAGAGACAATTGACGCTTTAAAGGACAATATTCGTGAAGCCCTTGGTGAAATACAGCTGCACACAATCGATAATGTGCTTAAAAATTGGACCGATCGTGTAGGCTACTGCACGGCCAGCCGAGGCAGCCATTTGAATGAAATTATTTTCCATTATTAACCGGAAGGATTGTACTTCAAAATAAAAAAAGAAATTTGGGAAAATATTCAGTAATTTTTTTTTATAGCTTTTTCAAAAAAAAATTATTTGGCGGACCCTTTATAAACGTGTGTTAGTAACTAAATTCCTTTAAGTTTGAATTTGTTTCATTGTGAAATTTTTTATTGTAAATATCCTACAATAATTTACAAAAAAAATTCTAAGCCCAGCAATTTTTATAATAGTTAACACACATACTCTGATCTTATATAAAGTATTTTAAATAACATAACAAGATTCAAATACAAAGTTCATATTAGCTGTGCCATTGTCAAATAACAGATATTTTCCGCTGTCAAAGACACCAAACGAATTAATGTTACATGCGTGTTAACAGCATTTTTATCTTCTTACGCTTTGTCAAAACTTTTTTCTTCGAACCCAAATACTTTTGTTAACAAGTTGTTTGAAAAAGAGTTAAAAAAAAAACTTATAAAAAGCAATTAATTTTATAAAGGTACAATAATAATGGTCACTCATCATCATTACCATCAAAGACAACCTGCTATGATGATATCTAAAAACATACTTTAGTTCATATTTTTAAAACTTTGCCACATAAAATGCAGAAAATGAAATGCCAAAAATATTTATTTTTTAATAAAACCAATAACAAAACAAAACCTGTTCAAAAAGCACAAGCCAATCAAGCAAATAAAATTGAGTTGTTAAAATCTTAAAGCTAAATAATAAAATAAAAACCATAAAAATACTTTTTTTTGGGAATCAAATTCAAAACAAACAAAAAATATCTGTAAAACATCCCAGACACCAAAAAGTTCGTGGTTACGGGCTAATAGCTGTTTTTTATTATTCTTTATGCAGCAAATATTTTAGGATTTGGGTTTGTATGTTGCTTATGATTTAATGGCAATAGATTATAAATACCCTATACAAAAAGTTTAAAATGTCATAAGATCTTGGTGACCAAAGTAATGAATACTAAACTGTGCTAAACAAAAATTAGAATATAAGTTGAGTAGTAAAATAATTATTAAATATATTTTACACACAGCTAATACCCGGTAGCGAATTTGAACGACATTTTCAATATATTATTTTCATCGATTAATCATCTTCACAACATCAGTAACAAGACGAAATTCGTATGAAATTATCATAAATGGAAAATTTCATTGGTTGATTTTTGTGACAATGTCACATACAAAAGACAACTTTGAACTAAATCGAATAAAGTCAATGATTTTTGATGATATTGTCCCTTACGACTTACTAATAAGCGGACGTCTGCATAACAAAATCTATTTTTGTCATCTATGACAATTTGGACAATCACTTTAAAAAGATATATATGAGACCACAGAAAATTCATCGTCAGTCATCGATGCCTTACCATTATCAGCGTCCGACACTGGATATACCACCTTGGTCAAAAATTTCCCAGAATTTATTCAGAAAATTAAAAATATAAGTTTATTCAAGTGGATCTTTCAGGTGGGCCATCTATCTATCGGCTTAAATTTGAACCAGCGGTTATTTCGAATCTGGCAATATTTATGTCAACGAAATGAATTGATTTATGCTTTATCAACGTGGGGATTTATTGGAAATACAATTGGTCGGAAATTGCAAAAATCAACCAAATCAGAAAGAAATCGGATGAAACTAATTTTCAACTTGGTGAATACACTCATTTATAAGCAAAATTGCCATATTTAAGGTACAGAAAATCCAAACGTGTTGCTACAAAAGCCAATGCATCAATTACGAGTGACTATTTGATGGGGCTTATGGAGCGAAGGCATTACTACATATTTCATATTTCGCAACCATTACAGTCAATGGAGACATCTATCAATATTCGTTATGCCATTACCGATATACAACCACATACACTCGAAAAATTTCTCAAAAATGGGGTACTGTGCGGCCAGCCGCAGCAGCCATATCAATGACAACCTATGTATTGTCCGCTTCAAAGTAACCGACTGCAACTCATTTATGCCAGCGCTTGATCCAATACTTGAAGCATTTTTTTTATTCGGTTTTCGGTATGTCCATCAGTGCTTTCTGCGATTTTTTCATTATTTTCTCTCGGCTGCTGAAACGTGTTTCCCGTAATGGTTTTTTACCTCGATTGAACAGAATGAAGTCATAGGGAGGCAAATCAGGTTACCAGGATGGTATTTGTTGCATTTTTCGTCAAAAAATTTGGAATAATGATGGCACTGTGCGACGGTGCGTTATCATGGTGCAATTCTGGTCTCTTTCTGCCAAAAATTAATGACGCACTACACTGTTGTAATCCATGAAAATCGTAAGCATTGCCTTCTTTTTTGGCAGAAAACGACGTGCTTTTTTTGGTCTCGGCTCATTTTGTGAACGTCATTTACTTGCCTAACGTCTAGATTGCGTAATAGTAATGATCCTTTTGAATAATGTGGGATCGGACTTAGCCTCGCAATTCATGTCTTTTGCGACCTCAACACGGTCTCTTTTATACATTAAATTGAGGTCTTTTGGCACAAACTTTACTGCTACACGACGGAAACCCAAATCATTAACCAAAATGTTTTGGACGGATCCATAGGCAATGTTGAAGTCCTCCGCTACCTCTCTGATGGTTAATTTGAGGTTATTGACCAATATTTCTTTTACTTTATGAATGGTTTCGTCTGTTTTCGATATTAACTTACGACCACTTTTGAACCGCTCGTGCTACTGGTAAGCGACCGTTTTTTTTAGAGAATCGTGTTGCTGAAACAATTTTCCAACGAATAAAAATTTAATACAAGTTCGTTGTTGCAAATTTAAATCCATTTATTAAATTATTATAAAAAATCGCCATCACACATAGAGATAGATGTTACTCTTCGCTACGTAGCTTTTGCAAATCTCAGGCTATGATGCTAAGACCTAGCAGGAACATCAACAGCAGAGGTACCAACTTGACAAAAAAAAAAAAACTCAAATTGGAACGATGGGACCACCACACGGGGGTTATTCCGGGACTTTTTGATTTTACAAAACATTTTATTTTATAGAAGAAAAAAGAAATGTTAAAATAATTTCACACAAAATCTAACTAAATATTTCGAAAATAGAGTAAAATATATTTAACGCATGCAGCTGAAGATGCAAAATTTTTTATGAAAGAAAAATTTCTATATTTTTCATTCAAATATTTTTTAAACTGAGTCGAAATGACGGAAATTCTTATCCTGACGGTAATTCTCGTTTTTAATTTTTGTAATTTATTTAGCGGTGTACTAAAAAAAATTGATTTAAGCATTAGAGGGAATTCCCGTCATTAGTTTATTTATTTTATTGGTCTTAAAAAAACACCCCTTAGATCGTTTACATAAAAATTGATACCGTTCTTAAATTACTACATAACAAATTTATACGAATCGAAATTTATAAAAAAAGAATTGAATGAAAAATACCCAAAATTATAGTGATTCTAACCAAAATCGTCAGTGACCACGAGCTTATAACTGGTGAAATCAAGGTTAAATTTAAATGTCAAAGAAACAGCATCAGGCACACAAGGCAAAAACGGCTCTATCTACAAAAACTCCAAAATGATGCAATCAGGCACGCATTAACCTTGGCAATCCGTGAACGGCTACCAACATACCAACATCACTCATGGGAAGATATCAAAGCAATATATAATCAAGTCGCGGAGGAAACACTTGGTATAGTGCAACCAAATAGAAGAGTTTGTATATCAGATTACACTTGGAACCATTACAAAAATGTCAACAATACCATCAGCTGGCAAAACAATTAAAGAAAGCTGCAAGAAGAGATAGAAGAGAGTTCCTGGAACGACTGACAACAGCGGCAGAAGAAGCAGCTGGCCAGAATAATATGGGAAAACTACACCAGATGATTAAATATCTCACTAATCAAAAGTGTAATAGGAACCAAGCCGTTGCTGATACAAATGGTACACTAATAACGAACAATGATGATGCACTAACACAGAGATGGAAAGAACATTTCTATGAAATTAGTAACGTTACGAACACTACTGAGGACAGCGAAACAGTTGAGAACGTAGATGAGGAAAATAATTTAAGAATATCATACAACCCTCCCAATCTGAATGAGATAAAAGAGGCGATTGGTAAATTGAAAAATAATAAGGCGGCAGGCGAAGATGGACTACCAGCGGAAATTCTACGGATTGACCACTGAACTTCTACTGCCTCAAATTACATTAGTATTGGAGGAGGAGAGGCTGCCTCCTACGCGGAAGCAAGCCATCATTGTAAAGTTACCAAAAAGTGGCGACTTTAAAGACTGTAATAATTGGAGAGGAATTACTCTACTTAACACCATATATAAGATACTTGCAGTCATAATACAGGGGAGACTTCAGAGCAGAATAGACAACATACTGCGAGACGAAAAAGCTGGCTTCAGACCGAATAGAAGCTGCGTAGATCAAGCCAACACTTTACGAATAATCATTGAACAGTCCATAGAATGGCCTAGCCCCTGTATCTACTATTCGTCGATTTCACGAAAGCGTTTGATACCATCTAGCGAACGGCTATATGGAAAGCACTAAAGCAGTACCCCAGAATATAATTCGAATAATTAGAGCGATGTACGAGGATGCAGAACTTTCAGTTCTTCACAACGGAAATATCAGCCAACCATTCCACACCAATGTTGGAGTTAAACAAACACTATCACCTCAGCTATTCACCAACGTGCTGGATGACATAATGAGCAAAGTCTGTTCGAAAAGAAGAGGGATCACATGGAGTCTTTCACGCCAACTCGAAGACTTGAAATATGCGGATGATACTTGTCTACTCTCGCATAAGATTTCCAATATGCAGTCAAAACTGGAGGACCTGGAAAGATCGGCTTGTAGTGTTGGGCTTGAGATAAACATCAAGAAAACCAAGGCCATGAGAATAAACAATACGAGCACAGCAAACATCATGCTACAGGGTCAGCCAGTCGAGTATGTAGATAGCTTCTGCTATCTAGGAAATACAATGACTACAAGCGGTGGCGCAGAAACAGACGTAGATAACAGGCTCAACAAAGCAAGAACGACATTTGGACAACTGCAGTCAGTATGGAGAAGCTCACATATATCCAAACGAACTAAGCTCAGAATGTTCAACTCATGTGTTAAAGCGGTACTCGTGTATTGCAATGAAACCTGGCTTGTATCGAATAACATCACACAGAAACTCTAGGTATTCATTAACTAGTGCTTCAGGATCATATGCAGAATATTCTGGCCTAACACCATAAGTAACACAGAACTGTGGAGCATGACTAATGAGGAAACCATACTGTAACAGATAAGGAAAAGAAAGTGGGAATGGATCAGTCACACCATCTGAAAAAGTCCAGAAATATCACTGGACTGTCACTCGAGTGGAATCCTCATGGCTCAAGAAATCGTGGTCGACCAAAAAACACCTGGAGACGCACAATTATTCAAGAACTGAGACAGAACACCTAACATGGGAAGAGGCAAAGTCAACAGCTGTAAACCGTGTTAGATGGAGATGCTTTGTGGAAGCCATATGCTCGGGAAAAAAATCACAACCTACATATGCTTCTTATAGGCGCTATTTAAAATTAACTTATTTTGACCTTTTCTCTAATGTAATGTTGTCGGAAATATAAATAAAAAAAATATTTAAACTTTAAATACTCGACAATAAAGCTTAAAGAGCAACCAAAATCTTTACTGGAACCTATTCACAAATAATATTCTGTTTTGTTGTTTATTTCATGATTCATTTTTTTTTTTAGTACAAACAAGTTTCAAAGATGTTAAAGACACGCTAAAATTGTTAATGGCAAATAAATAAAAATCATTACAAAAATGTCAAAAACGTTAAACTGAAACGTTAAATACTTGTAATGCTTGTAATAACACAGGAACTATTAAAGCGGTGTTATTTAATCACGTTTTCCGATTTACCACTTTTAGCACCAAATTGGTAGATCATGTTTACGCACCAAATATACGAGTATGCTGTAAGATCCCTTTTATTAACAGGTGCTTTTAATCAATGCAGAGTGTAGGAAATTCCCCCACACTGCCTTTAAAGAAAAAGTTGTACTTGTTTGTCATTGTTGGCTCCTGAACTAAACCATGAATGGAAAGTTGTGTGTGGCTACACTATTGGGTGCATCACACAGGCAGAGAGTCATACAACGGTAGATCATGTTGAAATTTTTTTTTTTTTTGCTATTTTCGATTCAAAGAAAGAGACCTACAAAGAAAATATAAAAGATAAAAAATGTTTGTATTTATATAAATACAACATATATTGAAAGAAAGAGAGCGAAACTATTACACGATTTTTATCTGGTTATCGCTGATTTTTTTTTTTTTTTTTTGTTGTTTGGCGTGGCATAGACCTTGACTCAAGTTCATTTTATACACAATATACAACAAAAATATGTTTTTATGTGTGTCGGTTTCGGTCGATCTTTGAAATGGCACAAGTTTACTAAATATACTCGTAATACCATATCATAATAGTCAAGTTGTTGTGTGTGTTTGTTTATGTGTACTTAAGAAAACAATTTATGAATGAAATAGACTCCAACCATAGAAAAATTAATAATTATGTTCACAATAATAAACAAAAAACGCTGCGAAATAATTAAAAAGAAGAAGCCGGACAAACAATTACAAATCAAGTGGATGACACCTTTAAGTCTGTTTGAATATTAAACTTGTAACTTAACGATCGTAGCATTAAATTTTATTTTACGATTTTTAATCATTACATACACATACACACACATGTTAAAATATTACGCACATTCCAACAACTATTAACCATTGCAATAGCTCTAGGAGAAATACATAGTCATAGATTTAGCAAAAATTATTAATTTTTTTTAATTTGTATCTTAAATATTTTTTTATTTAATCATTTCTTTTTATAAAAAATAAATAAATAACACATTTATTTGTATCCCTTTTACGCCCGTTCTACTGCACGGATATGAAAATATATTTATGGGCTTAAAGCTTTTTCTGTACAGATGTCAATATCAATTTTTTTTTAATCGGTCCAGTACTTTGGGAGTAAAATGACTATAAAATTCTTACTAACACATAGAAAGAAAAAACATTTTTTTTTGTGTACCCAGCCAGCACTTTTTGATGTTTTTAATTAAATTAGAGTTAATTTTGACCACTCTGCGCGACTAAGAAGCTAGAAGCTGTTCAAAAAAGATACTTTTGTTGGGAGAAAATTGTCACTAGCCGCGAATCTTCTTGATGAATCATTTATGAATCCTTTTCGTCGTTAATTTAGCAATCGACCCCTTTTCTAGTAGTATTTATTACTCACATTTTAAACTTCTGGATGAAATTTTTGCGATTGCTGTACAATTTATTATTGCTTTTAAAATCAAACTCTTTTTAACCATTAGGGCAAATCATTTTTGAGCCCTTCATTAGTCGCGTAACTAACTGATTAATCAGTTTTTAAGCACTAAAAAGTCTCTAAAAAGATTCTGCAAGGTGTTTTGTCGAAAAACGATCTTCTAATTGCTAGCCGGGTAGCTACACATAAAAAACAGAAGAAAATATGTATGTGTTGTGTATGTATATTTTTTTATTTGTCATATAAAAGAAATTTTTTCGGATTTAAAAAAAAAGTTGAAAAATTATTTTATATTTTTAGGCTTATCGAAGAAAAAATTATTTGTAATCAATTTAAAGAAAATTTTTTATGAAAATTTTAAATGAAATGCATTTAAAACTAACATAAAAACTTTATACATAAAAATATATGTTAGATGCTACAATGCGGCTGATTTTGTCAGCCGCTGCGTCCACTAATATTAATAATTATCTTAACTACTATCTTCCGGTTCAAATACAAACATTGAAGATGGTCATTTAGACCAAATTCAGAAACTAACACTTCAAGCGTTCTCAGAATATATAAAAATTAATATTTAGTTTGTATGCCAGGTAACACACCCAGTTATAAACTTTCGCCCACTCTTCAGACTAAATTCGAAACTTATACTTAAACCGTTCTCAAGATATATCAATATTCAATTTGTATGGTAGTTACCCTGCCCATTTGTACAATTCTGTCTACCTTTTGACTGATGATTTGAATTGACTATTCACCATACAAACCAAAATCAGAAAATTTAGCTGTAACTGTTCTCAAAATTATCAAAAATTCATATTTAGTTTACTATGAAGTTATTTAGATCAAATTTAGAGACTCTTACTGTTACCATTTTAAAGATATCACAACTAAATATTTACTTTTATATGGGCGTGACGCCGCCCAGTTGGAATTATTGAAAGCTCTATAGGCCACAGTTCCTTCCACACACATAGAAAGATACTATAAAAATTTCAAGAAAATAATTTTAGATCTTAAAATATCTAAAGACTTCACATAAACAGCCATACAAACACACATTCATTTGCATATAAAAGATTATGACACAGAATGTAGAGCTTTTAAATTTTGATTTGGCATTATTTAGATTATGATTTTAATTTAAGTAAAATGTCATGGTTAATATGTGGCTTTTATTAAGTGATAAATTGTAAAATATATTTCGAACTCAATGTCATCAAATATTAATGAAACTAAGCTCTTTTTACAAGTGTTTTTTTTTCCAACAAATTGATTGATTCATCAACCAAAATTCAGAACTTTTAAAGACAATATAATAAAATGTTTTTTTATTTTTTAAATGTTACATTTTAATTTTAGGAGCATACCAATAGTCGTTTATATTTTATTATAAATTGAATGAGTGTTGTAATTTCCAAAAAAAATAAAAAATTTACATAATTTGCCAGAAAAGTATAAAGTATATTTTAAGTGATTATGTCATTTAAAATCCTTCAAAAAAGCAAAAAAACTACCAATAATGAACCTCATACTGAACGCACACTAAAAGCCACAAATTACAGCAGATGCCATCGATATCTTGGTTGACTCATGACTTGAAATATTTTTGGACTACTTAACTTTGAGCCAAAAAAAAAAACGATCGCAACAACATCGTTTACAGACTGTTGCAACCCTTCAAGTTCTGCTTTGATTGCAAGGATTGTAACTGGTAACGAATCATAAATATAAGGGTTTATTGTGATATGTAAAAAAACAGTACTTTTAATGTTTATTTAATGTTTATTTAATTGTAAATAAGAGAGTAAGCAATTAATAATGTACTAGTGAACGTAGCGGCTGACATTATTAGCCGCATTCTAACATCTGACACTTATTTTTGATGTAAAATATTTGCAATTAGTTTTAAGTGCTTTTTAGTTTCAAATTTTACATACAAAATTTCCTTTAAATACATTTTAAAAAATTTTTGAGATAAGCCTAAGCCTATATAAAATAATTTTCTCAAAAAAATTTCTTTTTCAAAAAATATTTTATATGACAAATAAAGAAAATATACATACACATATACATAGTTTCTTTTGTTTTTCTATGTTTTTTCTTTCTATGTGCTAATGAGAATTTTATAGTCGTTTTACTGCCAAAATAATGGACCGATACGTGTTATATTTTCAAATTATATTAGAATAACTTAAAGCTGGTACAGTTTGAAATTTTTTAACATATGGCCTAACGAAATCGAATGAATCATTTCAAAGTTATCATGAGATGTATAGAGCAGCCTCTTCAAAAGTCTCATATTTCAGAAAAAAAAATCTTAAAAAAATCTTATCGATAGAATCTGAAATGCTGATAATTTTTGAAGTTAGACGACCATATCGCATCAAAAAATTATAGTGGTTATCCAAGGTCAGAAAATTTTTTTGCATTTGTTTCATAGTGTTACAGAAGCGTAGTGTATCAGAATTTTTTACCACAAGAAATAATAGTAAAAGGACCAAATCAACACCACAATTTGTCTCCCTTCAATTTTTTCTGTTAAAGCTAAAATGAAATATAAAACAAAAATTCGCCACGAAAGAAAATATAAGACTGTACTGCTTAAAAAAGGTGTTTTTCTGAAGTTTGTCGAGGATTTAAAAATACATTAAATGATTTTAAGGGGATGATAGCAGTTACTATTTGTAAATAGTTGTTAAGAAACTAGTGGCCTTACTATTTAAAAAAAAAAAATCTTGAAATTTAATATAGAGAATAAATAAAGGGAAAAAAGATTAATGTTTTCTTCTTAACAAATGCTTAGATTGGTCGTTTTTAATGTCAGTATTCGATTCGGTTCCTGTTTTTGGCGAACTCTTACATATTATAGGTTCTTTAAATTGTTTACCATTTTTTAAAGTAATGCAAAATAGGAAACAATTTGTTTTTTACGTTTTAATAAAAATTAAATCAACAATGTCAATGAACGCCGGCAGTTTTTTTTTTTTTTTTTTTTTTTTTTTTTTTTTTTTTTTTTAATCATCTCATTTGCAATTTTTTTTTTTATTATTAACTTGTCTTCATAAATTTATTATCACATTTGGCCTATTCCCACGCAATATAAATAATGGTTTTACCTGTCCGTCTAGTATTTATTTAATTTATTTATGAAAGTAAATTGTTAACAATTTTTGTTTCCAACAAAATCTTAATGCCAAACATGCCTTGAATAATAAATTGTAAAAATTCTGAATAATTTCGTTTTTATTAAAACATTATAAAAATTCAACATCATCTGACTATAATTGTAATTTTATGCAGATAATAAAAAATGCTAAAGTGGCTTCTTCTTACACTAGCCAAAGAAAACTAAAAATAAGTGAATTATTAAACATCATTATGGGGGGTTCAGTATAAAACAAATTAATAATAATCAATTGATAATAAAAACTATAAATGACTACAATTTTTCAAAACAGCCATATTTCTGTATATCAGCAATAACTAGCCATTCAATATGAAATTCGATTAATATTTCTAAAAATACAATAAGAGATGACGTTATGAAAAATACATTAATTTTCAAGCCAACAAGGCATGCGAACAGAAAAAAAATCAAAAAATCTTCCTTCCATTTGTTAAGGTTTTCAAGCAATTCGATTTGCACGAAGTTTCCCTTTATATCGCAGTTAGCGTCCTAAAATACTTATATTAATATGTAAGTATATAATTGATTTTCACTTGCTTCCGAGTGAAATCAAACTATGTACCTGCCACCAAAAGGTTTTCTTATTCTCAACTGCTTTGAAAAAAAAAGAAAAATCTTTGATTATATTTAAATTTAAGCTCACAAAGAATTAAATAAAATAATAAAATTAAATTCCAATGCTTGACATTTACGATAAGGTCAACTGGGTAAAATGTTGCCTATAAAATCAAAAAAAAATAAATAAAAAATTAATAAATAAAATAAAAAATTTTAAATTAAATACATTTAAACTGCCACAACTTGTAGCACTGAAACAGTGGAAAAGAATTTAAAAACAGTAAACAAAAGATAAAGAAACTATAGCCAATTAAACTCGACTAATTAATATCCTACAACAGTGTCGAATTAAATTTTATTTATATATATAAGGAATAAATGTGTTGTTCCAGTAATTTACGGATCTAAATTCGGTTTAAAGACAAAAAATATCAATGCAATTAAATTTCTCACATGTCATAATAAACACGACTTTACCCGTGTGTACGGACTTTGAGAAAATATGTACCGATATTAAGTAAATTGGGTACGTAAGGCCTTAACGGTTGAAATCCATTTCTGTTCTGCTGCCACGATCTTCACCTCTTTCCACATTCTATTAACCCTGGCCGATTTGGTATCTAGTTGTCAACGCCTTGTCGAGTATTCCTGCGACTGCCTTTGAGGTTCCAGTCTATTGAATTTCCGGTGATGTTATCTTCGGGTCTCCGCAAGGTATACTCGATCCATCGAAATTTGCGCTTTGTAATCTCGGACTCTACTGGTGACTATCCGGTTTCATTAGATAGGTGTATATTCAGAATTATATTTGGCCTGAAAATTTCGCGAATGCACAAAGGCACCTGTTGATGAAAATCTATCGGGTGTGCCATCCATCGATTTAGATTTGTCATTCTATTCTGTCATAAAATTCAGTATATTATCTCCACTGAATGAAATGAATCGATTTACATTTGAGGAACGTTAGAATTTATTGGAAATTTATCATCATTTATAATCATCTTTTCGGATGAAGCTCATTTTCATCTTGGTGGGTACATTAATAAGCAAAATTGCAGCATTCGGGGCTCAGAAAACCCAAACGTGGTCTTACAGAAGCCAATGCATCCATTACGAGTGACTGTTTGGTGCAGCTTGTGCTGCTATTTGTCACCGTGGGATTATTTTCTGTGGGGCGCTGTTAAAGACAAGTATTATGTCGACAAACCAGAGACAATTGACCATTTGAAAGCCAACATTCATGATGCGATTGCAGTGATACGACCCCTTACACTCGAAAAAGTTCTCAAAAATTGGTCCGACCGAATAGGGTACTGTGAGGCCAGCCGCGGCAGCCATATGAATGAAATAATATTTCATTTCTAACCGGAACAAAAAAATTAATTTGGCAAAACTTCGAACAGTTTTTGTTTTACTACATTTTTAAATCATTTAACAAGTTTCATCTCCCTCCCAATGATCCATTGAGGAATACATTTAATCTTAGCACTCTAGAAGAAAAAAGGGAAGAAGTTAAATTACAAAATATCATTAGAGGAGTCAGACAACGCCACCTTTAGGAAAAAATGAAAAAGGTAGGAGTTTATCTATGCAGAAACAGCAAGGCTCCTAACCAATAATACACCAAATATACAGAGAGCGCTCTTTCTAGGCAACGGTAACATCTATATTATACACTTACTACATCTGCTACACCTGCTCGATTACCTACTTAGCTAGAAGACTTAGAAAAAAAACAAAAGAAAGCCATGTGCTCCCAAGACGGGTTACAGAAAAAAATGTCCTATTCCTCTAAGCGTTACAAACATTAGCACAAAACTAATACACCTCAAGTTTCTAAGCTAGAGTAGCGTACAATATCAACTTCAAAACTGGCAACTAGCAAAACAAATCTATTAAAAGTTCAAGCAACAGCAACACCAAAAAAAAAAAGAGACAAGCCTCTGAAACGAAATGCTGAAATTCAAATATATATTGAAATACTAACAAAACAAAAACAAAAAAAGACAACAACAACTAAATATTGCAAAAGCTCATCTTAAACTGCAAAAAATACAAATGACCTGTTCCAACAAAATGTGAAAAATATTGAAGTTTAACATTAGAGTTTCGCAAAAAGCCAAGTTATTTACTGAAAACAATGTCTGCAGTATAACTATGGTTAGATGATGATTTGGAGGTTTTCCAAAGAAAACAAAAAAACAAGCAAAAAACTACCAAGAGCTTCTTCTTGCCTTGTTAATGGTTGATTGTCTATTTAATTTTTTTTCATTTTTATTTTTAGATTTCATTGCACTTTTGCTAAAAATGGATTTTTTTTTTTTTTTTTTGTTACTCCACCATCATCGTTCAACATTATTCAAAGTAGTTTACTAAGATAATGACCGTAGGTGACTGGTAGTAGTTGCGATTTCAGTTGCGCTTGATTGTTTTCAATTGTAGTAGAGTTTCTTAAAATACTATTTTTGGTAAATTTTTAGCACAAGTTCATCATCATTATTATTCGTGAGGCTATGTAGCCTCCTTCTTTTTTTTGCTGCTCTGCACTGCTATGCAATTTTTTCGTCTATGTTTTCTTTTCTTATTTAAAATTTTTTTTCTTCTGTTGTGGTGTGGCAGTTAAAGTGATTTTTCGTGCCACACTTGTTTATACACAAAGTATATAAAATTAGAGATTTTTTTACTTAAGTACTACATGACATAGGCATGAGTCGTTTTTTTTAGTCAGTGAAATGTTAATTGATGACTTGGCCGTTTAAATAATTAATGATGTTCACTTTTTTTTTTCTTTAAAACTGTTTATTTTTATAAAAAGTACTATGCAGTAACGACTTAAATTAAGATTTCAAAATAATTTATTTTTTAAGAATAACTTCGATAATAAACATTTTTTTAATAACTTGGTGCAGTAACAAAAAAAACCTATTGTTCGCTACCGAGTACAACCAGAATCTGTTTTTGAGATTTTCGAAACACCCTCAAAATTTGGGATGCGTGTAAAAAACTGACCTTTCGTACCATTATTAATAAGCTGATACTTAACTGAATATTAACCGATTTCAAGTGTTCGAGCGGATTTGAAAAGAAGAGGAAGAGACCTTTCAAATGATATATGATGTATTAGTACAGCATAATCAATCAAAAAGTATATTTTGGATTTTAGGTAACGATATCTAATTTAAGTAACATTGATGAATCTGTGTATACTTCTCAAGCAAATGCATTTTTTACAATGTTCAAGTTTAGATGCGTTTTGCCTACTAATTTATATAGGAACCGTAATATTTATGAACCATGTTTTGTTATAAAGTTTTATAAATCGGTTGAAAATTTACGAAGGTGTTAAGCTTTTTAGTAAAGAAACCTATTAAAAAATCACTCAATAGATAACAAACTGACTTTTTTTTCCACTTTGAAAAAGCTTTTTTTTAAAGCTTACAATTTGGTTAATCAATTAGTTACAACGGGTAGTCAGACATGTCCGCACCCCGGTCCGAAACGAACCAATCAGACGCATGCACAAAAGAAGAAAGCCCGCGACAGTCTTCTCCTCTTCCTCATTCTAACAACTTCTACAGTAATCATTTAACGATGGAGCCAGTCTCCTAGAATGCGCACCAGCCACTCAGTGCACAGTGATAACAGCCACCAGGATTTGCAGCCTTTGTCGTAACATCCCCATGATAGTCTCCGAACGATCCCGATCCCGATTTGCCTTGATACAGAGCACGTGGATTCATTCCCATTCATTCAGAACTCTGCAAGAAGAAAGTGGCAACCAAACTGGATGGTCGATCTCCTCGTTGCCAAGGAGAGAGCCTTCCCTCGCTAGTTCGTCCGCCACGCAATTCCCCAGGTGTCAGAGTGACCACTTATCCAGATAACCTCTTGGTCTGAATGTCTCGCCATTTCGTTTAGAGTTACCCGGCATTCACATACCAGTCGCGATGTCGAGTAAGCACCGTAGAGCGCCCTGATTGCAGTCTGATTGTCCTTACAGATTCGGATATCAACGTCGTTTACTCTATAATACAGCGACCAGTCCGCTGCCCGCTATATCATAGAAACCTCCGCCTGCAGTGGTCCAGCAGTTTAAAGGATACTCTCACCCCGTATGCAAGAGTAAAGACATCTCTCCTGACGCCTTCCGATGCTTTCGACCCGTCCGTGTATACCTCAACAGAACCTGGTCCAATTACCAACTCTGGTGAGATGGTAAAAATGGTTTGATTTTTTAATGAGCTACTTTACTAAAAAGTTTAATAACTTCTGCTAATATAAACCGATTTTAAAAAATTTTGTCTCATTTTTTCCATATATTTTTGTCTTTAAAACACCTGCAAAAAAGGCTTTCATAGAAAAAAATTAAAATAACTATTGTTGAATTTGAAAAATTACAGGAAAAAGATACAAAAATCAGAAATTTATAAAAACTTACCTAATTTTTTGGAATAGAAATTTTATGCATACATATTATGAAAACATAACTCCTTGCTTTTCTAAAACTGTTTAAAATTATAAAATCGGTTTAAAAATGTGTGAGTTAGAGGTACTAAAGTACTACGACTTACCCTAAATTAGTTTATTTTCAAAAATAACTCAAAATTTTGAGGGTAGTTTTGTATGTCCTCACCCAAGCCTACAACCACCACTAGCCCACTTTTCAAATTCTGACAAAAAGTGTTATTTTGTAGAAGTCCGCAATTGTTGTAAGCTGCTTTATATTGGCATTCCATACAAATAATTCAATTAAATATTTGACTTACATTCAAGTGCGGATTATATAGAAAAAATCTACAATAAAATAATACAGTTTTTCTATTTCATATCAAATCAAAGTTCACATAAATCGAAAAAACTTAAAATTTTAGTAAATAAATAAATTCAATAAATTACCAACAAATATTGTATTCGAACCCATAATTAGAGGTTTTTTATACTATTACGAAAACACCAAATTACAGTATTAAATATTTAGTTAATTACCAGCAGACGAATCACTTATGCAATAAAAAACAAAAAACAAACAAAAGACTTAAGCAACAAACCTGTTTGTTTTAAACAAATTTCCTACACTCAACTTTAATTTAAAAAAAATCATAAAAAATATTTACATAAATATTTGCACACAGCCAGCCCAAGGCCTATTCACAGCCTCTATATTTATAGAAATAATAAAACAACTTCCTTTTTCTTAAAAGACAAACGTTAGTTAGAACAAAAACAAAATTAAAAACAATAACTTCCCTTCTCATTCATTAATAAAAATTATACCTTAACTGCATAATTTCCTCCATCTCTCTCATAAGTTCCACAGAGTTCTAAACTTTAACAGCATTTCTTGGAAATTGTACTGACTGCCTCTAACGTGTATTTAAGATTTGCTCTGCGTTTTTGCTTGCAAATATTATTCTGCACTTGTCACGCTCTAATTGTCGTTCCCATGACTTGTCTTGTTATTAAAGATAACAAAATAGAAAAATTTATTTTTTGCTAAAAAATGTTTTTAAATGTTAAATTATTCTCTTTTTTTATTCACAAGATTCTTTACTGAAAATCATAGTTTTTTTTAATTCATTTGTATGATGTGCTCGTGTTTTGTGTTTTTGAATTTCATTTATTTTCAGTGTAAGTTTTATTGCTCGTATTGTGCTTTTTTAATATTTCTATGAAACACCGTGTTTGCATATTTTATGGATTTTTTCACATTATATATTACAGTGTTTGTGTTTGTAATTATTAACAGACATTTATTGATGTCAATTTTGATATTTGAATTTAAATTCATATAATCTTTATGATGATTTTAATGAATTGTTTTTTAATGTTTAATTTATACAGAGATATAAAAGAGTTTCCAATCGAGAGTAAACAACTTAACAAAATTGTGAAATTTATTTAAAATTGGCAGGTACTTTAATCGCTTGGGCTTGTGTGTTGAATCTAAAAAAATGGCAATACAACAGAAAGTTTTGAATATTTCTTTGTTTCAACAAAATGCTCTTAAGACTCTACAAAGCTCATTTATATACCGTCATCAATCATTTGTATCAATCAGTTGTATTCCGATTGTTAAAACTTTATAAGGGCTAAGAGTTTAAGACCAATTAAAACTTAAAATTATTTTGAAAATTTCTTAAGCCTTTAGCAATTTTGTTGTCATATGGCAACATCAAGTTTTTTGATCTGTAGTTTTTTTTTTTTATTTTTGGATCCACCTATAAGATAATACAAGTTTACACAGAAAATGTTTTTTTTTTTCACTGAATGAAACATGTATTTTTAAGAAGAGCTATCTACGTTATGGTTGGTTATTACGAGAGTTCCTTTTTGTTTGTCTACGTGCACCTCACAGTTTTTTGATAGATAAGTTTTCTGTGAAAACTTGTGAGAAGACAAAACCTGCGTTTCGAATCTTTCCGAGTTTAAATTAAAACTGAATATATTTGTACGCCCTTAGAATAAGAAATTTTTTCCCTTAGACGACTATAAACTCGCTGCAAAGCCTCTTTAAGACTATTGCCATAGAATTTCTAGAAAATTAAAAAACCAAAAATTGCGAAAATACTTTTACTAATTTACCGAAGAATTTCGAAAGGATGTTTCTCAGAATTCATTACCATTATGAACTTTTTTCAAAAACTTCGGATATATGTATGAGTGACAATTTTGTCTATTATTCAAATTCAAAGTTTGCAGTACAACATTGAATTTTTGTCAGATTGGAATACATTTTTAATTTTTTTAAATCCACTTATTGTTATTTGGATTTTATTTATTTATATCAGTAATTAATACAACTCTGTGCTCCAGAAAACCTTCTTCTTATTAAAATATTTAAATAAAAAAATACCTGAAGATAGTTTTTTATGTTAAGTATATGTGGGCGGTGGGCGTTTCCGTTGTCCCATTTTGTCAAAATTTCGCGGCGGACTGCAAATAAAGAGATGATGAGCCTAGCAGGATCACGAAGCTGATATGGCCTGGCTATTATTTGTGCCACACTTAATCGCTCATCAGTCATGGTAGAAGGAATGTGTCCAGACTGTTGGTTGTGCTTAGCAGACACTGGCCGATTGGAAACCATACCCGTAGGATGGGGTTGCAATACAACAACTACTGTCGCAGCTGCCGCTAGGTGAAAGAGGAGGAGGAGGAAACTGTGAATATCAGGCCCTTATAAACAGCCGCCGTCAGGACTTCGGCGAGTGATTTATACACATCAGCTGATCTTCTCAAATATCTCAACAGGACGGAGTGGGTGTGAGGTATTCTTTACATCGTGCCATTTTTCGGGTGTTTTTGGAATTTTTCAAAAGGATGTCCGAGGATACTACTTAAAGCTCATACGGCTACCGGTGACCACGTGTACCAACCAATCTACAGAAGTTGCTCCAAAAAAACTATTTAGGAATCAAATTTTTTTCAAGTCATTTATTACACTGGTTTACAGCAAGAAAGTCTTTAAATAAAACTTTTTTTTCATCGGGCTCAAACTTTTTTTATGGGCGTGGAAAATTTTTCGCGAAAAAAAAATGATAGTTATGTCAATATATTTCATAATAACTTGAAAACATTTTGACCGATTTTAATGCAAGTGCCGGCAAATGTTTATTAACAAAATTTCCTATAAGTCAACTGAAAAATTTTTTTGGATTTTCAAATTTTTTTGGAGCAAAATTAGAGGAATTTTTTTTCCAAAAAATTAAAAAAAATTGTTCAGAATGAAAATTTTACATGTTAAGCACTTAAATTAAAGCTTAAAATGTTGAGAATAAAATAAGCTATAAATCATGAAAATCGATTGGCTATTGCTGATTTTATTCAAAATTAAATGCAGTTACCTAACTTTGACCAAAATTAGCGAACAAATATTTTCTTGCAAAATTAGTGGAAATTTCGTTTCCTTTATTTCGAAAAAGTTATGAAAAAACCTTTAGAACATAAATTTTACATTTTAAACAACTAAATGAAAGCCAGATATATTGAAAGTAAAATAACCCATAAAGGCAGGTACCTAACTTTGTTGAGCATTCGGGAAACGTAATTTGGTGCTGAAATAAAAGCAATCGGTAAATTCTGGGGAGAAGTAACGACAATGGTGCAGGACATGTTTACTCGAAGATATGGTTTTTCAATCAGTTTTAAAAAGAACTTTTTATCAGCGCATAGTTGGTCAAAGACTAAACATTTGGAACAACCGTCGAAAGTTATCAAGTTTGTATACAACATTGTACAATAAAAAGGTTGTGTAAAACGTTGTGTATATAAAAGTTGAGTAATAAGGGCTTCAGGATTTGCATATTACCAGTTTTATATGCAAAATCTTGCTTAGATTTCCAAATATTCTAAAATCTTCTATTTTCAAATCTAATTCGCTTTAATTTTTTCTAATATATATATGCATATTATAAAAAAAAATATAATATAAAAATATAGTATAAAAAATATAATATATGTAATATATATATATAATATATATATATATATATATACGAGTATATATAAAAAATATTCTATATGCAGCTGTGACTTTATCACGCTAATACGTCCCCTTTAACAGCATAATACGAATCATCATTTAACATTTCTAAATACCACTAAAAGATTTTCATCAATTTCTCACTACAATAGTTTACAAAACAAAAAAATTTTAAATTCTTTAAATAGTCATAAATCAGTACAATTAAAAAATCGATCATGTCTATTAAACAACAGCAATAACAAAAATATTGGAATAACATTTCACCATTAAAATCATAAATGTCATGGTAACAAGATCTTACAACAAAAAACAAGGAAAAATTAAAACCACTTTTAATAAAATCTATAGAAAATCCAAACAACAATAGAAAAAAACCAAATTATTTAAGATTTAAAATGAATTTTATTAATACCTAATACAACACAACAACAATAGACCATAAAAACAATGTGGAGATGTACATAAGCAAGAAAAACTAGAAGCTTAACAAGTGTCATCCATACGAAATGATCAATTGATTGGACATCTTTTTAGTCAAAACGAACAAGCGTGCAAGTATGTATGTATGTGATCTTTTTAAAATTCTATTTAATAGAATAAGCTAATAACACAATGAACTTGAAGCAGCAAAAGCTGCATAAAACAAGTAACCTTATTAATAAAAAAAATTTTTTTTCTAATTTTTCTTTACATTTTAAATCAAATGTTAATTTGTAAGTAATCTATAAAATATGCTGTTTTAATTTTTCTTTCTAGATGCCCAATCACAAAGTAAAAGATCATCACGTATTACGAGTTCACGTACTAGTTTTGGTACGAATGTCAAAACATCCTCTTCATCTTCATCTGGGTCAGCAAATGGTGTAAATTTCGACTGTCCCGAAGAGTTCGGCTACTATCCGCATCCAACCGATTGTACCCAGTATTATGTGTGCGTTTTCGGTGGTGCCCTTTTGGAAAGCTGTACCGGTGGTCTTATGTATTCTCATGAGTTACAAACTTGTGATTGGCCACGTAATGTGGGTTGTGAAGTTGTCGATACCAACAATGATCGTAATGAACGTCGTAGTAAACAGATTGTTCAACAACAACAACAACAACAACAACAGCAGCAGCAAATTAATGCTAATCAACATGTACCAAGTAGAATAAGATTTGGTTCGGCATTTACAAGTCCACAAGAAGTACGTTCACAACCAGCTCAACAGGTTTTGAAAGCTACTGTTCCACCCCAATACCATAGACAACCGCCACAAGTTATACAAGCTCAAGTACAGACTATACCACCACCGCCTGAGTTGAAAGTATCGCCAAATCCCATTATAACATCGAGAGGACAACCCAAACATTTGTTGGAAGCTCAAGAGGAAATTGCTAAGGTAAGGAATAAAGACGTGACGAACCATATGATTTCAATAAGAGGTTTCAGTTTCATAAGTTAAAAAAACAAGTATTGGGTATACAAGTTATTAATGTCTATTTTTTTTTTTTTTTTTTTTTTGGCTTGAAAAATGCATTTATTATAATGTTACGAAAATAAAAATGCCTAAAAAGAAAATACACCACATCAGCGTCTTTAAAAATTGTATTGTGGAATTTTGGTATATTTGGTATAATATGGTACCCTGCCAATGCCGTACTTATTTGCGATTTGGCAGCACTGCCAATTCAACCATCTTTGTGTGTTACATTTGAATTAATGTATATAAAATAGAGGATACGAGAGCGCTTAAAACATTTCCGGAACTTTCTAAACTGTAGGCATTTAGGTATATAAAAAGGCTGCTTTATCTACGTCAGATATAGTTATCGTTTTTCTATTATAAAATATAGTCGTGCTTAGGCGTAAATAAAAGTGTTGTATAAACAAATATTGTTGCTGTATAAAGATAAAGTGAGGAAATAAAAACTGTAAAACAACAAAAAAGTGGTGTTTATTTTTATTTTGACGCAATTTAAAAGAACTCAAACATTTTAAAAAGGGTAAAACGTAACAACAATAACAAAATGAATTGATACATTATTTAAAGTATTGTCCATCGTTAGCCACTACTTTCTGGTAGCATATGGATTCCGCACCAAAAAACTGCTGCAGTTTTGAGTAAAGAATCAAGCCAATTTCTGATATCCTGTTCTGAAGTGAAGCGTATTCCAGTAAGAGCGTTCTGCAACGGCCGTAGTAGTCAGAAGGGGCAAGGTCTTGGCTATAAGGCGGGTGAGTCCAAACTTCCCATCTACTGTTTTTCCATGTTTTTCCAAATAACTTTTGACCGGTCGTGCAACATGTGGCCGAGCGTTGTCATGATGGAAGAGTATGGCTTCGTGTCTGGTCAAATATTCTGGTCGTTTTTCGTTGATTACTCTTTTCAAACGAATCAATTTTGTTTGGTACAGGTACCCTGTGATCGTCTGACCCGATTCATCCCACCAAATACAGAGCATTACCTTGGCGTCATAGGTATTCGGCTTCGTCGCTGATTTGGCTGGTTGGCCGGATTTTATATATGACATTTTGCACTTGGAGTTATCGTAACAATATGTTGCAAGAATGTCTTCTTTTTTAGCCTTCAAGCATCATTTTCGATATGCAAAATCGCCTTTCAACGTCGTTCTGCTTCAATTCATATGGGACCTAATTTCCTTGCTTTCGAATGAATCCCAATGCTTTTAGGCGTAGGGAAATGGCTTGTTATGTGACTCCCAATGATAACGCCAGCTCTTCTTGTGTTTGACAACAATCTTCGGTGAGTAATGCTTCCAAATCCTCATCTTCAAACTTTTTCGGCTGACCGAGCCTCTCTTTGTATTCTGCGTCGAAATCACCACTTTTGAATTGATGTATGTTGACCGTAAACTTCTTCCATCAATTGATAACATTCATCTGCCGTTTTCTTCAAATGAAAGAAGGTTATCAGACTTCCCCGCAAAACATCTTTTATTAGGCACAAAATTCTACATTATTATAGCGATTAAAAAAATGTGTGTTTACACTTTGGCGTCTATCGAATACTGAATTATAATGACAGATGTTTAGCTTCCAAAATGCCATATTTGTTATTATTGACACAAACCAGGTCTAAATCGGCATTATTAACTTGTATACCCAATATTTTTAAGCGAAGTTTTGTTTATTTTGTTTATTTATTGTAAAGGCCACCAGAGCCATGTCTTAAATGTCTTGAACTGACTGTGGCCGATTTGCATAGATCTTATCTTTTACGTAGCCTCAAAGAAAAAAGTCTAAAGATGTTAAATCACAAATTCTTGGTGGCAAATTGTGATTGCCTCTTTGAGAAATTACGCAATTATAAATTTTCATGACAACTGTTAAAATGACAGTCTATTGAAAATTAAACGTCTTTTTGAAAAACACTGTACTTAAAAAATCGACTTAAACCGATTGAATTCATAAATTTCGCACAACATTTATTAATACAAATCCCTTTTTATTCCTTAGCTCTATGCCGATGCTCATGAAACTTTACCTCCTGTCGAGGAAGAAGAAAATGATCGCCAACAACGTGTCTACCGTGGCCAGCCCAGTACTGTGAGTCAAGTACAAAAGGATCGTGATGGTATTATACATCAGGCCAGTATTAATGCCATACCCAATAACGATAAATTTAGCTCCTACAATTTCGGTACACAATACCGGTAAGTTGAAAGGTCATGTTGAAAGAAAAATATTTTCAGAAGAAAAAAACCCATAAAAACAATTTTCACTATTCACTATTTATTTCACTTTGCTTTTTATATTTAATTAAAAATAATCGAAAAAAGCTTTTTAAACAAAATTTATTTTATAATTTCATATTTAATACTCTTTTTCTATTTTTATTTTTCAATATTATTATTTAAACAAAACAAAAAATCTTGTCTAAATTCTATTTCATCGCTCAAATTACCAAACAACCAAACAAATAATCATTTTCAAAAAAAATTAAAAAAAAAATGTAAATCAAAATGCATTTGCAACTGCACTTTATGACGTTTCTAACGCTAAACAAAAACAAATAACGCAAACTGACAAATAACAATAATAAAAACTGCTACAACAACAATAACAAATGAAAATAATAATAATTTACAACAACCTACGTTACTTTACTATGTCCAAATACGTTAAACGTATCAAAAACAAAACGCACACACATTAGAACTGACATATTATTAGACCTTGACTCACCACTCAACAATGGACTAGAAAACGTTATTGTTTTAGACTCCAAAGATCTTGACCTCAATGTTCACAAACGTGTAAAACGTGAATTAGGGTTGGCCGACAACACCGATGAGAAAAAAGAGAACAAAACAACAAATACCCATGAAGAAAAAACCAATGAAGAGTTACAAGAACCCCAAAATGTGAAAAAAATTTTAAAATATTCTTCGAAATTTTCTTCTTCAAATACGGAACAAACTATGCTTGAAATAAAAAATTTGGTGGAAGAACTGTATGGTCCTGATGTAAAAGTAAGCAATACGGATGATTTAATGGAATTAATGGAGACACAAGTATCACAGGAATTGGAATTAACTCAGGCAATGCTACAGCAAGCAAGCTACAAGGAAATAGAACAAAATACTGAAGATACCACCACTACAGAAAGTGATCCATACGACGGCAAATCTCTTAAAGATTTCAAGACTCTGATTACCGAAGCACCAGAGGCGGCTAACAGAGAAGAAACTACAGAGACGAGAACAACCTTAAAAGCAGAAGCTTTAAATGAACCAATAGAACGTGCTGACGTTACTACCTCTACTGAGAAGTTAGAAAATAATAAAACTTTTTCCGAAACTGAGAACCACGCGGCATTTTTACCATTTATCCACGATAACCAAGACTATGAATATTTAGACACCGGTGATAACGCTGCAGCGGAGTCTTTACGCACTATTAGACAATTAAGACCTTACAACACTGGTTCTCGTGCCCAGTGGTTAGGTGGTGGCCCAGCAGCTGGTAATAATTATCGTTCCATAGATGCTAACCCCTACCAACAACATCACCCACAACCAGCTTATAGTTTTGGTACATTCAACCCCTATCTCTCGCCACCTTCGACGCCTACCTATGCAGCCCTCAATTCTGTAAATACCCAATATAAGCCAAATCAATACCAACAGAATTTTCATCAAGCCAACAACTATAAGCAACAAAAACCCAAGGTAGTATATACAGGCTACAATCTATCCCTGCCACCACCCAAATCAACAGTCAGTGATAATATCTTTCGTCCCGTAGTGGGAAAATATTATAGTACTTCTTCGACTAGTACCACCAGTAGGCCTGGCTATCTTAAAAATACCGATTTATTGCCTTATATTCTGAAATCATTGCAAGAACTTAAAGAACAACGTAAAAATTTACAGGCTCAAAATTTCAGTTACTTTCACTTGGACAATCAGCCCACTACTCCGCGAATAGTAAACGATTTTAAGACGTCCACAACTAAAGTAACACCCAATTCTCATTTTTCCCAAATCAGCACTATAGGTGGTTTTTATAACAACAAGAATTTGGAACAGCAACATCATAAAGACTATTTAACTAACAATCCATATCTGAGCAATATAATACCCTCTACTACAGAAAGTAATTATTTTAAATATAATTTAATAGCTAATCAAAAAATGAAAAATTACTTTAGTACCTTAAAAACACCAAGTCCAAATTTTGACTTCACCACACCAGCCACACCTTTAAAATCAAATATCAAGGTAGTAACTCCACCTAAACTGGAATTTCAACAGGGCAATTATGCAAATAAAAATAGCAAATTTCCCAATGGTCTTGTTTACGGTAATGCCACATATCATAGAACTATAGGTAATACCCCCAAGCCTGCGATAGGATCTTCTTCAATGAAACCCATAGAATTGCAATTTAATTTACCAGATTTTCTTACGAATCTGCAAACTAAAGATATGGCCCATTTGAATCCTACCGTAGTGGATATGCTTAAGTATTTTAAGGCTGTTAATAAGCCTTTACAAACTTCTAAGCCAAGTAATCAACTACAGCCTAATAATATAAAAATTTCTCAGCCATCTTTAAATATAAACGAAGTACAATTTAAACCTACCACTACTACCAAGCGGCCCATTAAGGGTTACGAAAGTTTTTTAAACAGTTTGAATAATCCCACCACTTCAAAAACAACCACTAACAAGCCCTACTCTTCTACCTTGAATCAACAAGAATATTATGATGAATATGAAGAGGAAGAGGAGGAAAATGAATCCCAGGGCATAGATGCCGATGAAGATGTACAACCGCCCTCGGTAAAGCCTCCCTATATGCCTATGACTGAAACTATGGCACCACCAAGAGCACAAATGATGCCTGCAGCAGCAAAACCCACTGATAATCCTTTTAAAATTCAAACATCATATAATACCGGCTATTTCCAGGCCTCTACCACCCGCAGACCTCTATTCACATCCGATTTCGAGCAGTTTTATCAGCCTCAAAGTAATACGCCTCAAGCCAATCTCAATCAGATACCCTCTTTCATAAATTTCCCCACAGACTATTTCCAAGAAATTAAACAGAAACTACCTACTAGACAACAAACACAAACGAATTCGCAAATACCTCAACTTAGTGTTAAGCCAACGATATCAACAACTCTAAAACTGACCTCAACAACAACCGCACGTACGACTTTATCGACTAGCACTACCACAACGCAAAGGCCTATGACCACTACCATGAGTACAACGCCTAGAATGCGTTATACAATAAGACCACATAGATATCGTGGACAGAATCGATGGCAAACGTCATCCTCCTCGTCATCGTCGTCAAGCTCCATAAACATGGACAACAATAGTAGCAACAATAAAACTTTGACACTTGACTTTAAGGAGAAGCCTCTGAGTGTAAGAAAACGTCCCATGACATTGGCTTTAAATAATATGGGCCCACATACAGGAACTGGCAGTAATATGGACTCAACTAGACAAATAATAAACGGAAACAACAACAACCAGATAAACAACAACAGGTACAGTGTGTTACAAAAAACTACCCTTCAAAAAAAATTATAAAAAAACTATATTATGTTTGTAAAACAACTACAACAACCCGAAAAATATATAAAAACTAATAATGTTTTTAACCCTTGTGTTCCCCTAATACTCATTTGTGTGTTTTAAGGGAAATTTTAAATATAATTTTTCCCCAAAAAAACAACCAAAGATTTAAGAAAAAACCAACGACACTTTAATACACCTGTAAATACCTTTTTAAAGAAAAACTCCCCCGTGTGAATACTTTTACTGTGAATTCTAAAACTCTAAACAAACAACCTTGTACAGTTTTAACTGATAGAAAAGATATTACGGTGACTAAACAGAAGGGACGCCTTCGCCTTATATTACAGACTGAAGAGTCGAAATAAAATAAATGTAAATACAATATGTAAAAAAATTAAAGTTATCGTTAAAATAATAAATTTTGATAAAATTTTAAAAATTTGGTAAAAGAAAATTTTTAAAAATGAATCGAAATATTTTAGGAAAATAAAGTTGTCATATAAACATTTTTTAACACAATGAAAGAGTCTTAAGATTGAAGTTTATTTCTACTGTTCGTCTATTACGAGTACACTTTAATTACTTTAAAATCAAATTTAAAATCCCTTTATTTTGATTTCTTAAAAAGACTTTTTTAGAAAAGAAGTGAAATTTTCTTGAAATATTTTGATTTCTATGTACAAACATTGCACATTTTGAAAGCTGTAAGTCGTTAATAACTTTGACAGCTGTTAAAGCAGTCAGTCTCTATGGAACTTGGTAAGATTCTGTAGGATTATATTCCTTCAAACTGGTAGTTAAACTATATTTCCATAAAAATAATAATTATGGTTCATAACTATTAGTACACTGCATACCATAACTATAGACGCATTTATTATTTAGTTGATGCTCTAGCAAATAAGAAAATTAGGCCTATAGAGTTATCATATTCGATTTAGTAATCAAAAAATATTGTTATTTTTTAACCTTTTTAAAACGTTTGAGTTCTTTTAAGTTGCGTAAAATGAAATAATGCAGCGAATTTGTTCTTTTATACAGTTCTTTTTTTTTGTACACTTACTATACAATTACACTTTATCTTAATACAGCAACTTATTTATCTTGCACTTAATATTCGTTAATACAACACTTTTATTTACGCCTAAATACGACTTTACTTTATGACTGCCAAACGATAGCTACCTCATCAAACGCAATGCGCCACCTTTTATAGCAACTCATTATCAATTTCGAATATACTTGTAGTTACTACAAATTTCTGTTTATCTACGTTAGATTCAAAAGATGTAAAATTATAATACACAAAAAAAATCGAACTGGCAGCACTGTTAACCATGCAAGTGGTAGCTCTCTTAATAGTACAAACAATTAGAGCAATAACAGATACACAAGAGCCTTGACACAAACCAATAAAGTTTATAGCTAAAATCTCATCATACAGTCCCTGATGTGGTATATTTTCTTTTTAGGCATTTTTATTTTCGTAACAATATGTATATATGTGATTTAACAAAAGTAGTTTATTTATTATTTATGGTTTGGTTTTATTAGTAATTTTTTGATCATAGTGCCGTTTCACAACTATAGACGCACTTTATCTAAATTAACTAAATAATCCTAAATAATAAAAATTATTAGTTGGTAGAGCTTACTTTCGTTTTAATAAGTGCAAAAATACTGCCTGACATACTGTTAACCAAATTTGCTTGCAATTTTTTATTGATTGTTCGCCATTCATTAATAATCGCTTTTTTGAAGTCAAATACTCATACACACGGCGAATCAGCAATCCCAAAATTTTATCGATTGGGTATGATATTTTCAGACTGGAGCCTTTCTTGCGTATATCTGCTCTTATGAACTAACGTGTTGTCACTGTGTTGTCCCATAGACAAAAATCAAAAAATCAATCATCAGGTATATTGACCAAATATATATTTTTTGAAACCTAAGTATAATCCTGAACGATTTTTGTTTGTTCTTCTCTATATTATCGCCAGAGGGCGCAAAATAATACTATGTAAAAACTTGGATTTCAGTTACTTCACAAAAATAGCTATAGAAACTTTTCTTTTTCAAGAAATTTCTAAAAGTTTGGTTTTTTTTAATACATTACAATATTAAAAATAAAATAGGAAAAATATTTTAAATTTTGTTTGTTTTTTTTTTATTTCTTACTACTTTGAAAACGCACTTAACATATTTCAACAAAAATTTTAAATTGACCAAATTTTGAGGGAGTATTAAAAATATATATAAAATATATATGTATATAAAAAACATATATATAATTTGTATATAAAAACATATATATTTTTATTTCTGTTTTGGAAACTATGTAATATGTTCTATGAAATAAGAAAGAATTAGAACCAATTTGTTCCTACAACTTAAGAAATTTTGAATTTTTAAAAGAGTATAATTTAGAGAATTTTTCATAAGTTGTACTGCTTTTAAGTAGCTTAAGGCAAATAAAAAATTTAAAAAAAATAATTTAGATTATCAATTTCTATATGATTTATTATCCAAAAATAATTAAAATTATTATTTAAACTCCAAATTTGAGGTACAACATCGAATTTTCGCCAGATTACAATTCATTTTTAATTTTTTTTTTATTTTTTTTTGTTGCAAAATCCTCAAAATTAAAAACTTTTTGTTATTTGGAATTTATTTATTTCTATCAGTAACTACGACTCTGTGCTAAAATAACATGTTTTTTATTAAAGAAAAAAAATTAAATATAAAAAATTAAATTGTTTGATTTAAATATATGTAGTTGGTTGGCGTGTCCTTTGTCCTATTTTGTTAAAATTTGCATATATCTATATTTTGTCCTAATAATTGTCTGTACCAAATTACATTTATCTACGACAACTCCTTCCCATTTTCCCATTCGCCCTATTGGATTGACGCACTGTGCGTTATGTTGTAGGAAAATCAGCTCTTTGTTGCCGTTAATCTCTAAAAATTGCACCAATTTTTCCTCCAAGACATCGACATAATCCATAGAGTTCATCTGATAACAGACAAATGCCAAATCAAACATACAGGCACTGCGACATGCTCCCTATAGCATTAGCGAAGCGTCACCAAAATTTCGTTTAGAGAAATATTGTGGTTCCTTTTTCAAATCTCTTCAACAAAAATTGAAACCATCTGGACTATCAAGATTGCATTTTATTATTTATCTGATTTTTTTAGATGAGTGAGAAAAAATAGGCCACTTTGCACTGTATTTTTCCACTTGTTTTCTCTTTACTTCTCTTTTTTTATTTTTTGCCTATGAGTGTGTCTACATACGTGTGAAAATAGTAGAGAAGAGCAGCTCTCTGCCTGAATCTGACCAAAGTCTTTCAATTTGCCTATTGTCAGTTTGCTTGTAAATGTTTCTTTGCAAACTCCAGACGAGAAAGTAGCTTGGACCTTGTCTTCAACTTTTGCCTGGCTATGTTTTTGAACTCTTTTACTACTCCATTGTAGATTTGGATAATTCCAAGCTGCACTAATGAGCAATCTGCGAAAGATTTTTCATGAAGGTGCGAGTATCGTTGACAAGTTTACATCTACGTCGCCCTCTTTTATATTTCTCTTTACCCACTTTAAATTTTTTCAAAACTTCAAAAAACTTTATCTGATCGATTAATTTTTTGACCAATTTTCCGGTAACTTAAACCGTTTTCTAAACAATCTAAATTTGGTCTTTTTCAATTTCAGTATGGTATCTACCATGTGGCATTTTTTTAAAGATGCTAGTGCTTTCAATTTAAAGAGTAGATATCCCAAATGTTTAAATACAAAAGTACGGTTACTTTATCATAGTAAACTACATTCAGTTGCTTATAAATATAAATTATACTATAAGTATTACAAAAAATACAAATCGTTCATAGTTATGATACGCAGTGTATATCAAGTGTAATGATGGCTGTTACTCCATAAGTTATTACATACATACTTATTTACATACATATTTTCTGTTACATCCTAACGGGAATAAGAGGAATTCTATTTTCAGACTCATTGAAAGGGACCTAAAGTTTAACGCCGCCTCCGAACGACTTATGAGTTTGTTAGAAAAGTTTTTCATAGCGTAAGACTCATAACCAGTTCGCTAGATAACTTTTTGAGGTAAAGACGCTATTCATTACTTATTAAGACTTGTTAGAGGCAAACTTTTTTGTCAAGCAGGCCATAAAGAGTACTGCTCTCAACTCAAAGCTGCTAAGCTATCAGGGAAAAACTTATGCCCGATAATATGAAGTATTTATAGCTTACTTGTGTGGTGTAAGAAATTTTTCCAAAGTTACAATTAAAAAATTGTTTAATGGCCTAGTGAACATGATTGTTGTAGCAAAAGAAGGCCTCTCTCAACTCAGTAGAAACACAGTATGATGTAAGTTATTAATGACCAATAAAATTTTAACTTTATTCCCCTTTTTATATATTACACAACCTTTGCCCAACATTAATGTTGAAAAATTAAATCAACATTACAGTGTAAAAAAATTAAAAGCATTATTAAATTCCTAAAAAGATATTAATGGACTTCAAAATTTAGTGCATCAACCGGAATCTGCTGACATAACGATGATACTGAAAAGTTATTGAAAATTCAAAATTGTTGAACTTGAAATCATGGTTTTTGCTACATATCACACCATTAAGCAAACAAAAACCTTTTAAAAAAAATTAAAAAAACAATTTAATTGCTTATTCCTTTTGAAGTTAAAAGTCTTAATACATAATGAAAATAAATATATTTTAACTAAACGAATAAGACTTTTCACAAAATCTCCAAATAATTTTTGGCAGTGGCAATTTTTATCATATACATACCCAAGATAATAATGTATAATGATTGAAAAGTGTGTTTATTAATTTAAAGTATAAAAATACATAAAATCAAAATCTGTATTAGTAAACTAATTAATTCAAAAAATGTACAGCAATATGACAACTCTATTTTTCTCGATAACTAATTTTTTTTCTTAGCTTTCTGTCTCCATCTATAGAATTATCTTTGTACATTTCATTAACAAACTTTTTCTAACAAACTCATCCTATTACTCTTACTCTTACTGTAAACTACTCTCACTCTATATCTTATTCTGTGGCTTTAAAAATGCTTTTACTAAAACTCCATTAACTTAAAAACAAACTTTTTCGAAAAAATTTTGTACAAAAAAACTAATTTTAAATTTTTTTATTATTTTTTTCATTTTTTCTTTGTATATATCAAAAAAAAAAAAAATTATTTTTGCCAAAACATAAACAATAATAAATTTGTATCAAAAACATATAATATATCATTGTTATAAACCATTAATATTTTTAATACATCATTAAAATAATAATTTGGTTTGCATACAACAAAAATTTAATTAAAAATTAAAACGAAATTTTTTTGTAAATAAACTAATAATTATTGGGGTTTTCAAAAAAAAAAAAAAAAAAAAAAAAAAACCTAATACGAAAAACACAAAAAACAAATTTTACAATTAATACAAATAACAAGTAGTATTGAAACATCATCTCCATCATCATCCATACAATCTCAACCACAACCGGCTACACCGGCCACTATATTCATACAAACGGCTAGACCAACATCAGAACAACAGCAACACCATCACCATCTACAGCCAAAACATCAGCAAGTGATTGTTGAAACTATACCCTCCACACAAACTCAAGAACGTATTAATCAACAACAACAACAACAATATCATAGACAACAACAACAATTATCACCACCATTACCAACATTAGCTCAACCCCAACCATTTAGTCAAAATCGTAATTATTATAATACCACCTCAACAACGTCTTATAATAATAAAAATAATCATCATAATAATCAAAATCATAATCATAATCATAATATTGATGTTGTATCATATATACCGCAACAACAACAACAACAACACCAACAACAACAACAACAAGCTATTCCCATACAACACACACTACAAAATCAACAACAACAACAACAACATTCACTAATACCACAAAACGATAATGTCCAACAATCTGAACAAAGTCCTTATGATACTTATTATTCTGTTTATGACGATGATATTGATTTGTATAGGGATATAGAATATCAACAACAACAACAGCAGCAGCAACAACAACACCAACAACAACACCAACAACGTCGCCCACAACAACAACAATTGCAACAACAATATCAGCCACCTATTAGAACACAATCACAACAATCGACTTATCGTCCCTTGGAAGTATTTACCACACCAGCACCGCAATCACAACGACCAAAACCACAGCCACAAGAGAGACCAACGTATCAAACAAATCAACAGCCATTGGTGTATAATGCTGATTATGATGATGATCTAATAGCGCAGGTAAATAAAATTAATGTAATAAAAGATTTCATTTGAACTTGAAATATCAAATGATAGCGATTGATAGACATCAGAAGCACCTTTCCTCAGATCCGAAAAGGAGTGGCCACCTAAATATTTCCTTATGTATACACTTAGAGAATATATGGCCATAGTAGCACCGAAGTGTACAAGTATAATCGGCTACCTATACGTATGTACCAGAACGAAAACGAAAATATTCAATATAGAATAACAAATAAACAACAATTTCATTCAGTTGTGTCAAAGCTATTGATGCAAGCACATGTATATTACTTTGCGTATTAAAATTGTTTAATTGTTTTGTTGTTTACCTTTTCAATTTGTTTCAGCAAAAATTTACTACTTCTACAAATACAGTTCTCTCTTTGGCCACCATATGCTTAGAGCTGTAAGAGATGCGTAGAAGATTGTGCATCGTCATTACTTCTTCTCAACTTGACAGCTGCTACAAAAGTCATTGCTTGAAAATCTCATTCGATTGAACATACAGTGAAAAATAGTAGCCCATTATGTTTGTTAATTATCTGAAAGTCCTGAGTCCTGCTGCTGTGTACAGGTCCCAAAGATTTTTAAACTCTACAAGTGGTTATGATACGCTACTAGCAATCAATCAATCATCCAAAAATAAATCCCTTCGTATCCTTAAGGCAACGAAAGTAAATTCAATTTCAGAGTTATTAAAAAAATGCCTGCATCCCTCGGTATACACAATATTCTAATTCTGAGTTATGGCTGCACATCGGACTTGAAACTAATTTCATTTTACTGAGATGTACATTTAGCCTGCAATGACCGCTCCACTCACTCCTATTACTCAGTCTTGTCCTAAAGCATTTGCTAAAGTCATAGAGTCATCTCCTATTATCCTTGTCATTGTCCCTATGGCTCTATTTCTCGCTGCCAAGTGCAGCGGACTAGTCCAACAGAACCTCTAGTGCATCTGTGGGATAAATTTTCATTGTCACAGTTATGCTTGTGCACGCTAATCTCTGTACCTTATTTAGCTCTGCCTGGGTTGTTCCCAAACTTGTTCTTACCGCCTATGCAGTGGCCCCATATGTCACAATCGGCCTGAACATCATGGTATATCTGAGTTATATGCATTATATGATATGTTTTGCTATTAACCACGCCTATTACTTGTCCAAAATAAGATTACTAAAAACTGATCCCATATTTCGACCCTTCCTGGACGGGAAGAATACTATAAAAGATTCAAAAATGCACTATTCTAAGAAGAATATATATAATATATATAAATATGATTATTTCCAAGCTCGCCCCATCTTATACCATGTTCACTCTTTGATAGCTGTGTGAATTAATAAAACGCATTACCCCGTTCACATGGCACCTTTATAATTTGCTTTGATGGTTAATCTTCCTTTTCTTGTCACTATTATTTATTGTTATATTTTCTGCCTATAAATTATGTTTCACAAATGAAAGAAAGGTTAGGAAATTAAATTAACAAATTTAACCTAGACTATTACCAGATAAAATTTGATACCGCATTTATTTTTAGAAAATCACAGGGTACTAAAATGAATTCTTTACAATTTGGATATGAAATTGGGCTCATAATTGGAGGTTAAATAGCGAAAAAGAGAACGAATTACAAAAAACATTGTCGTGTGAACATTGCATATCAGCCTATTAAACTATAAATCTTCGTATTTATTTCTCACAGTTGTTTTCGATGTAGATAAGGCAGACACCCACTACTGTCAAGTTAAAAATTCAATAAATTTCTTTATTACATAAGAGCTTAGGAAAAGAAATAAAAAATTTCTATGCAATCCAACATTCTATTTAAAACTAAGAGTTGGACATAGTTTAATATTTTTTTTTATTAAAAGTAAACAATATTTTTCCAAATTTCGATAAAACAAAGTAACAACAATATTTTTAAACAACAATATTTTTAGATTGAACAGGATAATGCCTACGATCAACCAACACGACAACCATCAAGGTAAGTTTCAAAATTTCATAACATTTAACCAAACATTTAACCAAAGTTTATACATATTTATAAAATAAATTACATATGAACATACACTATATATTTTTGTTATCCGTAAACCAAAAAGAAAATCAAAAGATTTATGAAAGAAACTTGCTAACCAACCAAAAAACAAATGAACTTAACCATCCAATAAATAATACAAAAATGTAATAAATAAATAATGTATAAGTTTGTTGTTTAAAAATAGAATGTGTATAGAATAGGTTTTTAAAGCAAATAAAAAGGCATGCCTGTTACAAAAGAAAATATATATAAAAACTAAGACCAAAATTAGGCCAAAAAACCATCTCCTTAAAATAAAATCAAAACACTATTTAACACTATAAAACACAAAAATACTAAAATAAAAACATCAAAATTATTTCTATTTCTTTCCCCTACTCTATCATGGCAAAAAAATAATAAAATAAATTCTAAAAATATTCCACTTACTTCTACATATGAAAACTCTACACTTAACAGGAACGAACAGGTTTCCATACAAACTTTAGGTAGTGGTCCCTCATCAACACCTCGTTCTCTAATCAGTGGTAACGATAAACGTAATTACTATAGTACTTTAACAACACCATTACCACCATCTAACCTACAACTTAATGATGCCGATGAGTATATTTACGAAACGGAATACATAGATGATCCCGATTACTATTACAATGATAAGGCGAATAGACCAGCAATACCACCAACCTTAGCTACTACGTTCAAGCCTAAAATTAACAAAAATAATGAAGAGATTGATGAAGTCTACAATATAATTGGTACAAAGTTACAAAATTCTCAGAATACCAAATCAAAAAATAGAATCAATACAAAGCCAGAAATTATTTTAGCAACGCCAGCCTCCTCTTCACCGTCAAGTAGTACATCAACAACTACCACTCCGACGACCACTACTACCACTTCAACAACCACTACCACTACAACTACACCCAAACCTACAACCACAAAAACAATTAAAACCGCAACAACCAAAGCAAGGTATTCCATTTTGTGTTCTACTCAGTTTCGCTCTCTCAAGTCTTTTGCCACTCATATGCCCATTCTAGATGCCAACTCTTTTGATTTACATATTATTCTTTTTTTTTTTAATTTTATGCTTTAAAACTAAAATTGATTATTAAATTAAAATAGACTTTATCTTTATATTCGTATATGTTCGTCTATTCACAAGAGATGATACCATAATTCACAACCATTACTATTTATTTCTATCTCTATACAGTATTCTATTCTATATTCCTATCTATAGCTGTAGTATTTGATTGGTTTAAATCATAGAAAAACTCTCTCTCTCACACACACACAAACACACACACACATACGAATATACAAAATACTCCATATTTTTAAAAAAATCTCACACAAAATTTTTTACGAAATGTCAAAAAAAAACCCAAGGAGATCTACATAAAAATAGTCTTGCATCACGATGACCTACTTTTTATTATATCTATAGAGTGCAAGGCATGTTCATAGTAAATAATATTGCATGATAATTGACTGAATAATTGAAAAGCATGCTGCATGCTTCAAAACAAAAACATTTTATGAGGGAAAAGAAAATTATTGAAACCATATTGGAATCATCATGATCATTAAATTCGTATAGCTTTGCCTTATATCACTAGACCTTTTAATTTCTACTAACATATTTAAAGATTTATGAAGATATTAAAAATAATATACTCCCTTCGCAGCTGACAGTACTCTCGAAATCTAAATAAACATTTAATTCTTTATTGCAACATGGCCATATCTAAGAAAAAGTATTTCCAAATAAAAAAATACATCTCAACCTAAACCGAAGTTATTCTACGTTTACAAATACTTATGATTCACTCTCTCGTTCGTACTTCAAACTCTAAACACAAGTAAAATAACGCGTGTTATCATACAAATCTTTCAGAGCGAAACACCTCATTTTAAGTTGTTCAGTTTAATTCTCTTCCGAAACATGAAGAAATTACTTGCTTACGCCTTTAGCCATGATAATTATTTACCAGAGAATGTAACGGTTATAAATCACATCCGAAAACTTATTTTTTTTTTTTGATTATTTTGAGAGTTTTTCCAAAAAACGTCAGCAGAAAAAGTTATTTTGCAAACGGAAAAAGTTGAAAAAACCTCTCAGAAACATAGTTTTATTTTTTCGTCATTTTGTGAGTTTTATTTTTCCGTCATAAAATAAAACTAATTTTTGAGTCGAGTTGAGACGAGTTTTATTTTATGACAGAAAAAATTAAACTCCTAAATAGAGTTTTATTTCTCCGTAAAAAAATAAAACTCAAAAAATAACTGTTATTTTCTGACTGAAAAATAAAACTCAAAAATAAGTTTTAAAATAAATTAAAAATAAAACAAAAACTCACAAATTGAGTTTTATTTTATGACGAAAAATAAAACTCTCTTTTCTAAAATGTTATCTAACCTTTAATTCTTTCGTCAAAAAGTAACAGTGAAAATCAAGATCACTTACAGATTCTGTAAGAGCTCTCCAGGACGATCAATTTGGTATATAACATCATATGTGTCTGCCAACACTAACGCGATGATTTTTTTAGTTTAATTTTTAAGCGATAACTATTATTTACGGTTAATATAAAATGTTATTTATAAAACTTTGAAGATAATTATTAGAAGGCTCATGTAGTTGAACAGAGGACACCAACAAACCTTTTATAGTTTACAGAATCAGCTACAAGTGCTTAAATTTACCTCCAAGATTATTCTCGATTTGACATTATTTAATGACTGTGCGTGGTCAGGTGTTACGTGGATGACCGGGTCTACATGGCTCTGGAGATTCCATGCCAAGGCATTTCTTGAATGCTACTCCCCCTTTATTTTTTCTATTGTTTATATCGTCTTCAGAACTGCCATCTCTAATCAAAATACTTTCGAGGTAATTAAAGATTTCAACGTCCATTATCCAGGGAGAAGTGTTTGTTAATCCGATATGTATTATTTTGGTCTTCACTTTTATATCGAAAATTCATCAGACACTTAAATACAGTTTCGTATCCCCAGACATACACTTTGACTTAAGTTTAGCTTGTTGTGCACTCGCTATTCAATTCGGTATCAGTAAAGTTTCTGAAGTACTCCGTACCATGCACATATTTCCTAAGAGTCTTACATTTGAGACACTTTAGGAAAGAAATATCCAGAATCGTGTCGTTCCCGGAGAATTATGATCTATTGCTGGCAAAGGCTGGACAATTTTTATATTACTTTTCTGTACCAACTTTTAAAATGATAAGCAAAAATAAAAAATGTATAAAAATTAAAACAAATAACGTAATGGAAAAGCCATTGTCTTAAAAAAGGTTTTAAAACGAAGAACATCTTCAATTTAAAAATTATTGATTGATTTAAAGATTAATTCCGAGACCCTGTGTACATATGTATGTATAATAAACAGTTTTATAAATCGAATCATGTGCGTGTCGTTTGAACTCCATTATTTATAACCTTAATTAAAAAAGTAAATAAAGTAATTTATTTTATCGTGTAAACATACCAGTATATAACATACTCAGATCAAAAAGGCAAATTTAAACGTCTTACTGGCAATTTGAATTTTTTTTTTTTTTTTAATTATACTTATGTTGCGACAGAAATTGATATACGAGTATATATAGAGATAAACATATGAATCACATTTATTAAAACGTATGTCTGAAACTAAAACATTTAAGTTTTTATTAAAACCTTTATAATAAAGCGTTAAATAACCCGATTTTAGAAAATAACAGAAATGAAGTTAAAGGACAATATTACTTTTTTGTATAAAATAATCACTTTATTATACTTCTTTTAGAAAACTTTTGTAACTTTTTTATAAAAAAAATTCAATATGGTTTCATTAATTTTCTGTTTAGTTTCTATAAGATAATGCCTAACTCCTATCATTAAGCAAAATATAAAAACTCCTCATTTGCATTTAAATCTTTAAATGAAGCATGTCTTTCAACCTTAATTTCCCTCCAAATCTAACAAAACTGCATGCCTTTTTAAGATTCATAAGGTATCAATAATAGCAAGAAGAACTAGACTATAAAAACTCGGAGCGTATCAAATCAAACAATTAGTTAAGAGAGAATAATTTTTTTTATAAAAAATATTTTTTTGCTCAAATATTTAAATAACTTTTATTTTTGTTTCTCTTTTTGTGTTTTTGATTCAAAAAAAAAATAACAATGTATCCACTTTGCCCCTTTATTTCCTAAACTTGTTACTGAACTTTTGTTATGTACTGTCTGTGTGACTATCCTTTCTTTCATTGTTGTGTTCTCTATCACTTTTCTGTGTGTATAACTTTTAGTAGATTTTATCATAAACCTCCACTTTCTTATCACCATAACAATGACCATCATCAACAAATACATCAAGTAGAGTCCTTTGATTATCATTACAATTCTGATGATTTGAATGATAACGAGCAAATCATATTTAATATTGGCAAATTAAGAAATCATAGCAAAATCAATAATCAGTATAATGATAATAATCAAAATTATAATCAAAATAGTAATAATTATTACAACAACAACAATAACAATAATCAAAATAATCAAAATGCACAAAAATCAAAATCACAACTGCAATTGATTAATACTAAACCATCAAAAACCTCAACAACATTACTTTTACCAACAACAAAAACAAGAACAACAACAGCTATTAGTACAACAACAATCAAATCACTTGTACAAGAGCAAGAACAAACATTTCTGCCACTACAACTACCACCTATAATTAAGGTCAATAAAACTGAAAAGTTTTTACTAACTCTATTAACGGATAATGTGGATTTCTCCAACAGATCCAAACAAACGCATGCAAATAAAAAATTACAGCTACAACTACAACAACAACAACAACAACAAAATGAACAAGAACAAATAAAACAAAAACCAGAACAAGAACAACAAAAGTCACAATTACCACAAAAACATTATCGACCAGAAACTATTATTACACAAGTCCAGACAACAACCCCCACCACCACCACAACTTATACCAAAACCTCTCCCAATCCTTATCCAAACACTTCCCCTTCATCATATAATCCTTCGACGGTGAATCCTAACATATCTAGAACCACCGCTCAGACATTCGAAATTGAACCAGCAATTTCAAAGCAAACACAGTCTAGACAGGTGCTATCATCCAAAAACTCACAATTCCACAAGGACGCCAATTTACAAAGTCTAGAAAATGTAGAAACAGTGTTCGACGAAAGCCAAAATGTGCAAGTACAAAGTGCTGAGCCCCCAAAAAGTCGTCATGAAGGCACTTATACTGCTGATAGCTATGCCGCTAGTGCTCGAGGTAATCAAGTACGTTCTCAAACAGATAAATCGATTCATGAATTTAAATCGAAAAGTTATGATATCTATGGTGGACTAAAAAACAATGAGTTTATTGAGGAAAAAAAGCCAAAATCAAATTTGAAAGATGTCAAAACTCAGATTAAAAATTACGTTATATCAGATGTAGCGCCACAAAGTTTTAAAGCGCCAGTCGCGGAAACTAGTGCTCTTAGAAAAGCAGAATTTGAAGAGGAAGATGAGGTTTTAAATCGAGCTAGCTCTTCCACCACCTTAAGATATCCAGGTATATTAAGAACCTCAACGGAAGCCAAGCCATTCGAATATAGCCTTCAAAGCAATAGCAATGGTTTTACTTTAAGAGCTAAACAATTACCCTTCATTGAAGACACTCCAAAGCCTTTATATGAACGAAAACCTGTTGTACAATATTTTACAACTACAGTCAGGGCAACAACCCCATCGACCACATCTACCACTACAACTGTAGCTCCCACTACTAAGCCATCAACTACAACTTCTACCACTACAACCACCACTACTACTACTACTGAAAAACCTGTATTTAGGCCTCATACTGAAGTAGTTTATGTGGAAACATACAATGAAGATGATATACAGCCTACCACTTATGCTCCACCCTTAAGAACTTGGCGCAATGGCAGGCCTACTATACAAACTACATCTTCGCCAGCAACCACTTTTAATCCTAGAGCTGAGAGTTTCTATGATTACAGTTATAGGATACCGACCGAATCCAATAAATTACTATCAGTAGCTAAGGAATATTTACCCAGATCAACTTCAACTTCTACAACAACCACTACCAGTACCACTACTCCGAGAACAACGACAACCACAACAACTCCTAAAACTACAACCACGACCACAAGTACTACACCAAGAACAACTCCGACTACATCTACTACTACCAGCACCACAACCGAAAGGCCTGTACAAACCTTTACATCCAGAACGGCGTCATTTAAGGATAATCTACAAAAAACTACTACGTCATCTAATCAACGCTTTGTGTCACCCTATAAGAGTCTAGAAAATCTGTTACAAAAGGAAGAAAGATCCTCATATTCTTCTGGCAGAAATGCGGTTAAACCGAAATATTTCACAACTGCTAGCACATCACATCCCTTCCTACAAACCACTGGTAAACCGTTAAGAAGCTATTTTATTATAACATCTCCACCTAAAAATATAAATGAAACCGTAATCGAAAATATGGCCTTAAACAGCAAAAACTTTAGCATAAGCGATGCTTTGATAGGAAACGGTAGGACAAATAGCAATAGAGTTCTATTTACAAGCCCAACCTCTACTACTACCACGACTAGCTCTACTACAACCACTGCAAAAGTACCGAGTACTACTACTACTACAGAAAGAACCACACGCTCTACTATGTCCACTACAGTCGATACCTCATCATTAAGGATAAATTCATATGCACGAAATGAAGTTTCAGAAAAGCCCAGACCTCGAGGAAGATCACGCTATACAGCTGCTACAGTGACTAACGTGCTGGACAGAGATGAACCCACAACATATGCACCCAAGCATCGTTTTAAGCCTGTACCAGAAGATATTACCACTACTACTGCTGCCTCCGTTCAGGTGCAAGGAAGACGAAAGATACCAAGAGCTCGAATAGCAGCCATACAAAATCAAAGATCTTCTGTTGTTACGCACGTAGCTAAGCCTAGGGAAAAATATCAAAGTTACAAGCAGGAACTTAAAAAACAATTTGAAAATGAAGCAGCAGAACAAACTCCGCGAGCAGAAGCTTTAGTGGCTGGACCTTTAAACAACAATCAAGACAATAGCATAGAGAGCACTAGATCAACCGAAACAACAGAACAAGAACATGTAGTGGCGATTACCGATAGACCTTTGAAGTATTATTATTCCAATAAGTACCGACAACAAACGGGAGAACATACTTTGGCCGAAAGTTTACAAAATGCTGGCTATATTACTTCTTCCACTAAGCCAACCAATAAATTTGTCGGTACAGTACTCGAGCAACTACAGTTATTCTTGGCCGGTGCCGATAGTGATGAAAATGAATCAGCTTCACCACAATTTGTCAATGAATTTACGGAGCCCGAAATAAAAGCCGCAGTACAAGAAATTAAAAATCTTTATGCAAACACAAGACAGAGACCCACCTCTTGGACGACGACAACTACAACGACTCTTAGACCGACTACAACTGCTAAACCCCCTACCACAGCCTACAGCACTTATAGCACTAAAGCAACACAACAACACAATAATTTAAACTCTTTACCCCATTACACTACAACAGCAACAATACACTTAAATACTCCTACCAAAACTACCGCTTCAACCTCTTACTCTTCTAGTAGTACAACACACAAGTATCAATTTAGTAGCACTTCACCAACTACAACGACAACAACAACTACCACGCCTAAATACTTTCCCAAATTTCCATCCTCAACCTATAGTTTCTTAACTTCCTCGTCTTCCTCCTCAACTACAACAACTACAACACCACCACCACCACCATCACCATCAACTACAACAACAACTACTAGAACAACTACTATTTCAACACCGCCACAACCTCCTGCTTACGCCTACTCCTCCAGTAAAACAAATAAACATTCAACAGCGGGAGCAGCATCCTCGTCACCACCAGCAGCTACACGTGTCTCAAGAGTCAATAATGCTCTTAAATCATCTATTGCTGCAGCAGCTGCTGCTAATGCCTCCCCCTCCTCTTCCTCCTCGCTCAATGGTAACATAAATAATGCTGGACCTAATTCCGCCTCCTCAGCGGCAGCGGGAAGATCAAATAATAAATTCTCTTTGGGCTCTACGGTTAAATGTTCTGATACTACGTCCAATGCTAAATGCAATGAAATCCCAACGAGGTATTAATTAAATTACAAAACAAAATTTAAATCAGATTCAATAAAATAATGTTCAAAAGCAAACACCATTTTAAATTAAAAACCCCTTTACCTATGTTCTACCACTTAAAAAAAATATATCAAATTATTTTCACTGGCTTTTTTTTTAAATTAAAAAAATAATTTAAATTGAATAATTAAGAAAAATGGATACCGAGATCGGCTTGGATATAAAGAGTAGAATGCTGAACAACGTTAATACCGATATGTCCTAACTGTGAATCCATTAAAAAGGCAAAGACGAAAATATGAAGAAAAAATTAGGCCGCTAGTTCGCTTCCTCATGGCAAGCGTTTATCAATTGCCCGCCTCAACCTTTCGTCCCTTTGAGTTTAACAAATTAACTAACAACGTTATGCGAATTTAAGGTCGACACTAAAGACACTGTTTTGAAATAGAAAGCAAAGTTATCTGTCACTTAAGAATGTCAAAGTTTAACTTGGTTAATAAAACCAACTAAATAAAGCCTAGATTGTTCTAAAATTAGCTAAAGTGCCATTACTTGTTAACAATGACTAATGTTTTGCAACCAACTTCACTTTCTAAGGTTCTAACAAAATTGTTTTTTCCAATTACAAAGCTTTGCAAAGTACGGATTTAGATTGATTTCATAGTTCATGGCATTTTAGTTCGTATATGAACAAACTATTGGTCGATTTTTTAGTTCATCTCATGCTTACACGACAACGTTCTTTCGTAATTCTCATTCATAATTCAACCCTCAATCATGGGTGGAATTATAAAATTATCCAAACAAAATTTTAAGAGCGGATCACCCAAATAGTAATCCGTTTTATATATTAATTCCCATAACATTCCGTAAAGGAACACTGGAACTTCTCTCAGTCAATGAGCTGCACCCGATTTTATTTTTAGACTCATTGAAAGGGACCTACAGTTTAACGTCGTTTCCGAACGGCAAATGGATTAGAGAAGTTTTCAATAATAGTAATACTCATAACTAGTTACTAGCTAATGTTATGAGGTGATACCGCTGTTAAAAACTTTTTCTTTTTAATAGATAATCTGGCCTGTTATTGAGCCGAGGGCCTTATGGTTAAATTCAATTTTAAGTCGCCTGTAAATCATTAAAAACTCAATGTGATCTCAATTTTAACCGATTGCTAGTTTACGCTTTATTTATTCGTTTAGTTTCCAAACCTTTCTCCCATTTTTAAAGAAAAATAACCTTTAAAAGGAATTACGTATGTGCCATATGGACAGGATAATTCACATTAGTAACGAATAAAGTAATTCGAAGTCTTGTGTGAACATGTCATTAAATAACGTTATTCTTTAATGTGTAAACGCATTTTCCACCCTACAATTTATATCCAATCGTCGATCTTTAACCCATAATAAATGCACCTTTTGTTTCTATTGGGACTTTCAAGTAAGAAATAAAATTAAAATAATCTTCTCTTTTACTAAAAATAAAAATCAATATCAAAACTACTCGCATAAAATACTAGAAAAATAGTATAATTACATATAATAATAAATTAGTAATTTTACATTTCACGTTGTACGCTGAGTAATATTTAGAGATTTAGTTGTTTTTTTCTTCTTATCTTCACCAAAAATTTTTCATTAAAAAAAAAAAAAACAAAAATTAATGATAAAAATTTGAAATAATGGCAAAAATAAAATTCAGGTGGTGGTAATTTTGTTTTTCTAGTAATACAATTGCATTAAAATATATTTTTAAAATTGTTTTTGTTTTTACTCTTATTTTAAAAATTTTGTTGAATTTGCGCACCTAGATTTTAATAACGCAAATGTGAGAACCGAAAAAGGTCCTGCTCTGTTTTTTTAGGCAACCAACAAATGCACCTATTTTATTAGCTTTAGATTTTTATTTTTTTTTTTTTTTTTTTTTTGATTTGCATCATTAATTTTACATTTTCTGATTTTTATACCTTTCCTTAACAAAAAAATAAAAGTGCGTTAGAAAATTGGCTTAAAGTTAAATTGTATAACATAACATAATTTAAAAAAAAATATTTAAATTTTAAAAAATTCCAAATTTTTTATAAAACATTATAGTCTGCTCTTTTATTTAAATAAAATATTTTTTTTACAGCAATTGTCCAAACAAGCAATAATAAAAATCAAAATATCCATTAAAGAGGGGCATTTCCAGGAAAATGTAAAACTGAGAATAATCGAGATAAAGGCTTTGAAGATATAAAAAAACTGGCATAATGTTACATTTTTCCGGAAATGCTCAGAGTTATTTTGTTTTATTTACTGTTTTCTAATTAAGTAAAATATTTACTATAGAGTCAATCTAAAATAATAGGCTATAAAGCAGATATCAAATCAAAATTAGATTAGACTCAACAGCAAAAAAAAATAAACTCAACAACTTAACTGTGTTCAAAACTTGTGAAAAAACTGTTTAAAATTCTATACAATTTGTTTTTGTTATAAGACAATCTTCATATTAACAACGCAACGCTTCACCTAGGTGATTTACAAAATTAGCCCCAAAAGCTTTTAATATAAAAACAAATAAGAAAAAAATACATCCGAAATATTGGATCAGTTCTATCAATACGTTCAAAGTTGCCGGATTGACGATTTATCATCATATTTTAATTATTCTTTGTAGGTGAGAGACAGATAGCTACTTCTGTCTTTTTACATTTTACGATATCGTCCTAAACTACTACAATCTTTAGATTTTTATTAAATTTTTGCAGAAGATTATCGTCATTGTCTTCTGGTACAAGGATTTTGTATTGATTTTTCATTCAAATCACTGCTTTTATAACTTACACGTTTATAATGATTTACAAATCTATGTTATCTTTTAAAAATTCTGAAGGTACAATTATATACACACATACTATATATTTTATCGAATAGACTAGTATTATAACTGGTATAAGCACGTTTAATTTAGCTCAAGAAACGCAGTCTATCAACACATTTAAATAAACTAAATTGATCACCGCCTTTGGTTTGGTTTGGTTTCCGTGATAGTTTAATGAGTGCAAACAGTCAAGTAGAGTCGAAAGCAGTCCATTGACAAGATCACACCAATCGCCATATGTACATACATCGTAATGTATGTATGTATACCAGCCTGTAGCTGTGAGATATCTCATTAGGTCATTAGGTCTAGTCATAGATAACTCATCAAAGTTGGACAGTATGTAGCTGCCAAGGAATCTGTTTCTCTTAACAACTATGGCCGGACATTTACATTCTTCTTGTCATTGCAACTGCCACAATCGTTGTTGAAGGGAAGTCCAAGTTGAGTTGCACGCTCTCTAACAACAAATTTCCACTTATTACCCCAATATATCCGCGTTTCTTATCAAAAGATGGCCACATTAAGTGATTATCTTTTTTAGTATGTAAACATACAACAACTACTAACGTATGATTTTGAGTTTTGAAAATTTAAAAAAAAACACTGAAAATTTGCAAAACTTATTTGGGGCGATAAGTTAATGCCTGCAATTTACTACCCATGCCGTAAAGCATTTCGATTACCAATGGCAGCTGTAATGTTAAAATTGTAGCTGATTTGTCCCCTTTTATGAGAGAGTTCACGTATCTCCATAAAAGAAGGTCCAGTGAGGTCATATCGCATGATCTTGGCGGCCAATGGGTTGCTTCAAACGTGGGATTAATAGCTTACCAAACTCGCCCCTCAATAAGTTCTTAGTAGCGTATGCCGTGTGGCAAGTAGCACCATCTTGTTGAAACCACATGTCAACCAAATTCAATTCTTTCAATTTGAGCCAAAAAATGTCGGAAATCATCACAGTGTACTTTGCTTCATTGACTGCAACGTTGCGATTTTCATTCATTCATTCTTGAAGGAAATTTTCACTTTTCGTTCTTGAAGAAGTGCATCTTTCAGGATTGCTTTGGCACCTCTCGAACTGCTGCTGGCTGCTCTTCACACTAAATTCCGCAATTCATTTTCGCATTCACATTTTCGCATTCATTCCTATATTAGTTCGGAACCTTACTGTTTGTTGACGTGCCCATTGAGCCAAAAACGGGCAGAAACAATTTTTCGATGGAATCACATTTCACATTTTCGCATTCATACTTATTATCACTTATTACCATCCTTAATCTAATCAAGGATTGGGAAATCGCCAGATGCTTGGTGCATTGAATGATCAAAAGGGACTTCGCCATTCTAGGACGGCCATCAGTCTGCAATTTGGGCGTCGTGCTGAGGTTCACAACTTTGGCAGGCTGGACTTAAAACTCCTTACGGGCCATTGTGATAAAGAGAGCGTATCTGAAGAGTTTGGCGATCACAGATATGAATGCATCAGAGACAGCGGAACACATATTATGTGACTGTGGGTTCTTAATAGGTTAGGGAGAAATAGGGTCTCATTGAAAAACATATCCACAATTATGATTGCAGATCTATTGGTTTTCATTAGGAAGGCAGTAGATCTGCTGAACAAACTGTAGACCGGAAGGGGTACAATAGATCCCATGGGTCGCAGTGTCCTACAAGAGTGTCTGAGCATTTATTATTGTCACATATCACGAATCTTTTTTTTAAATGAATAAAATTTACACTGAAACACCAAATATCAAAACAACCACATAGTTAGTTAATAGGTATGATGTTCGATTCTCACTAAAAGCTTTAGTCCATTATATTATACTGATCATAAAAAATAGCTTAAATTTGTTTTTCTGTTGATATATTACAATTGTAGTAAAAATTAATAAATTAGTATATTGTATATTGCAAACGCAATCAAAAACATTAGAAATTACAAAACAAAATTAATATTTAATTTGTTAAGTATTTAACATTAGTATTATAGTGTAAAGAAATAATAAATATTAAAAAAAATAAATTGTATATATATTCCATTTTCATTTTTCCCATATAAGTAGGTAGAGCTTTATATTTTTAGCTAAAAAGAAAGAATCAAACAAATTTCATTTATTAAGCTTTTAATTTCAAATTTTTCATAAATTAAATATTTACCCCCATATTCATAAAAATTTCCAAAAAGTTTGAAATGTACATATTTTATTTCTAATTTTTCACGTACAATTTTTATAAATAGAATAGCTTTATATTTGTAATAAATGAATGTATTTGAAATCTATTCTAAGAAAATTTTGTATGAAAAAGTTGAACTAAAATATATTTCAAACTCATTTTAAATTTAATGAATAATGCGGTCAATATTTAATAAATTTAAAAACAACATTTTAAAAAATTAATCATTTAACATAAAAACTGCAAAACATTGTCAAATGGTTTCATTTTACCACAATAATAAAATTTATTGGAGCAAAAATATTGGAAAAAAAATTAAAATTTATTGGTTTAGATATGTACTCGTATATAAAAAAAACAATTTCATCTAAATTTTACTTAGCGTACACTGAAATAAGTTTTGTAAAAGTCCAAAAGGAGAAATTCCTTTACTCATTCGCTCTCTTAAGGACCTACGCACTTTTATTAAACCCTTTAACCTTTAGAGACCCTAACTTTCCATTCCTTAATTTTATAGTTTTAAAGGAAATAAACCTGATCCTCGTTTCGGAAGTGATCCAATGATATCGTAAATTAAACATCGTTTTACCCATAAAAACACAATAGAACCCCCTTCAAAAACCTACCTCATTACCATTAGCAACCCATCCAAACTCCATAAGACTTTACAACTAAAAAGAATATATATATGTTTTTAATACAACAACAGCAACAACAACATATTTTATCTTTTGCAATTTCAGTTTTTATTTACAGCTTAACCAAAATCAAAAAATGCAGAAAATCATACACTACACTCAAAAAAATAAAACTGTAAAAAATGTATAAAAATATTCATATTCGTTATAAACACATACCCTTTTAACTTTTTTGGTTCTCACTGTATTTATATAAACAATCATACTTATATGTATTATTTGCATGTACTGTATAACCGAATATTATTGGGGATTAGTAAGTAGTAACTAAGCGAGTAATTTATTTGAAATTATTTTTTATTTTGTACTCGTAGTTATTGTGCTTTTGTTAAAAACTAATTTATATTTTTTGTGTTATAATTTTTGTAAATTTATTTATTTAATTGTTATTAACTTGTTCTATATATTTAATTTTATGTTATTAAAGTGTCGTTTTGTATTTTAAATTTTCTATTCAATTTTATGACTATTTTTTTAGTTAAAAAAAAGTGTTATGCTGTCTGTTTCTAAAATCTTGTCTTTTTCTTTTTTCTTTAACTTCTATTGTGTCCGTTTTTATCTCTTTTTACTAAATTAAAAAAAAAATTATTGAAAAATTGAAAATAATTAGAATCAATTCGAACAGTAACAGGAATCGCGGCAATTCAGGTTATCAAAGCGAACGTGATAGTGGATCATCATCACAAGTAACCAGTAATCGTGGAACACATCCACCGTAAGTATAAAACCAAATTATTTTTTCTTTAAATAACGAAAAATTTACATGGATCAAAAGAATTCTAAATATGATAACTTTTTTTTGTTAGACGCACACGTCCTACCCTAAAACCATCCGGTACTATTGTTAGCAAAGCTCAAGAATTTATCGATATCTACAGAAATCCACCTAGCCGTCCAGAACCTTTATATCCACAACCACAACCCGACAAAACAGCTGCTAAATGTCGTAAAGATGTCTGTCTATTGCCCGATTGCTATTGTGGTGGTCGCGATATACCCGGTAAGTATGATTTAAAAAAAATCAAAATAAAATTATAAAAAAGTTATAAACATTTTTAAAGCAAAAAAAAACTTATAAACTATTTAATAAATTATATATAAATATATATGTGTGTATATATAGGAGATTTAAAAGTGGAAGAAGTTCCTCAAATTGTATTGATAACATTTGATGATGCTGTTAGTATATTAAATATTGATTTGTATGAAGAAATTTTTAATAATGAAACGCGTAAAAATCCAAATGGTTGCCCTATTAGGGGCACATTTTATGTATCGCATGAATGGACCGATTATGGTATGGTCCAAGATTTATATGCTGACGGCCATGAAATGGCTTCACATACAGTATCGTAAGTTTGCTACAATCAATTAAAAAAAATTATTATAAAGCCATCAAAAAAGCATCATATCGCATCGCAGCAAATCAAAAATAATCAACCAAAAATTTTTAAATTTAAATAAAATTCAAAAATTTAAATTAATTACTTTTCTTTCGGTTTATTTATTTTTGACATATTTTTTTTATCTTTTTTATTTTCATGTGCTTACTCATCATACCCACACCCTTTCATCTTTCAACCTATATATCTGTGTGCTTACTACCTCTGCCCCTCTATATATGCTATGTTATCATTTTTGTCATTTACTCTTATCACTCAACTCATTATTTTCCCTCTAATACCTTAATTGGGGCTTCTGTTGTGTATTGTTATTGAAAACAAAAACAAAATTCGCACAAATTTCAAACCAAAGGTGATCTACCCGTGGAACAAGTTCCTCAAATTGTTTTAATTACCTTTGATGACTCGGTTAATGATTTGAATAAACAATTGTATATTGATTTGTTTGAAAAGGGTCGCGTTAATCCCAATGGTTGTCCCATCACAGCCACATTTTATGTCTCTCATGAATGGACCGATTATAGCCAAGTACAGAATTTATATTCAGATGGTCATGAAATGGCTTCACACACTGTATCGTAAGTATTTAAGTAAAACATATGTTTTCGTATTTCATTGAAACAACGCACAAATTCAATTCAATTCAATTCAATCAAAAAATATATGCACGAGTAGTTAAATATGCACAAATTATTAACAAGTTATTAAACATCATCTATATAAATACAATCGATAGTTTTTTATCAATAAACAATGAAAACACTTTAAAGCAGCCTACGAATATAATTATACAGAGTGTTCCAATAAGACCATTCATTTTTTAAAATCCGTCATTATAACTGTTGTCATGAGTTAACCTGACTATACTTGACAGATGACAAGTATAAACTATGGTATTAATAAAAATGGAACCGATATACGCTTCAACAACGAAATTGAAATTATCAAAAAAATGGTGGAAATTTCGCGATCACAACAAAATTCATAAATTATCTTCTCGGATAGCAATTGTGAAACTGGTAAAAAAAATTAAGTTATTGAGATAATTTAGTGATGTGAAGAACAACCGAGAATATTGCTGTTGTAGCCCATACTGTTAAGGAAAACACAGTTTTGTACATTTCTCGTCCTTCCACAAACAACATTACACCATGTTTTTGCAGAAATAATTAGTTCTTAAGGCTTCTAAAGTTCAGTTAACAGAAGAACTCACGCCTACCAACCATCAACAACGACTTGTGTTTGCTGACTGGGACCTTGAAAAGCATTAAACTGATACGTATCATCAAAAATTATCTTGAGTGCAGAGTTCCATTTTCATTTCTTATTATTAACAAGACGACGATACGTATCACACAAGTAACGATAGTTGGAAGTTTCCATGCCATGTGATTTTCTCGAAGAAGCGTTATATTGTGATTTCAACCTTATCATTCTTGGCGTATCCGTTGTTGTATTTCGATATTTTTGTCCTAGATTAAAAAAAATAAGATAAATTTTTCTTTAATTTATTACAAAAATGTCGAAAAACGCTTATGATTTGACAACCATAATAAGTGTGAAGTTCTACATCAATGTCACACAATTGAAGAAGAAGACATACTTGAATTGGCAAATCTCATGGAAAGAATATGATCCTGCAAGCGTAGCTGTAGCTGACGTTTGTTTGATATTGTTTTCCATAAGCTCCTCTTTACCTTTAATCAAACATCCGATAATTTCGCGTAGAAATACTTCTCTTTTTAATTCTCGAAATGAAATCTCTTATTGGAAAACCCTGTAATTCTAAATTTTTTTTAGAAAAAAGTCTCACCAATGTTAAAACTGTAAAATAAATGTTACTTTTGCAATGCCTGTAAACTCAGTTGTTTCTTATTACTCTGCAGATTTATGGCATAAATCTTATCCATGAGATAAGTTTTTAGTTTAGCTTAAGACAGCGAATTTTGAGTCAGAACTTCAAGCAGGAGTCATAATTAAATTAAACATTTAAGTTTTATCTTACCCAATACACATACAAATTATTCTTTATTTAAGGTAAGTTTCCACCGGCCACAAAAGTAACTCACATATCACTGATATTTTTGAAATATTTTTAAGATAAGATTTATTAAGATCCATAAATCACATCGGTCTGTACAAAAAGCCCTCACACTAACAGATACTCTTTTACTAAAACTCATCTCTATACACCAATACTACTCACTTCACTTTTATTACTAAAAAAAAAAAAAAAATTAACAAATCGTTACCCCTATAATAATATTTTATACTTTATCTCCTCCCTCCAAACTCACAAATGAAAAACCCAAACTTTTGTCTTTCTGAAAAAACAAAAACAACAACAAAAAATAGTCACAGTTTTGGTGAACAATTTTCACAAAAGAAATGGACTCGTGAAGTAGCTGGACAGCGTGAAATATTAGCAGCTTATGGTGGTGTCAAACTGTCTGATGTAAGAGGTATGCGTGCTCCGTTCTTATCGGTGGGCGGCAATAAAATGTACAAAATGTTATACGATTCCAATTTCACATACGATTCCTCAATGCCGGTTTATGAAAATCGTCCACCCTCTTGGCCCTATACTTTGGATTATAAAATTTTCCATGATTGTATGATACCACCATGTCCCACTAAGAGTTATCCGGGTGTTTGGCAAGTGCCTATGGTAATGTGGCAAGATTTGAATGGTGGACGTTGTTCTATGGGTGATGCTTGTTCGAATCCTTCTGATGCTGAGAGTGTTACAAAAATGATTATGAAGAATTTCGAAAGACATTATACTACAAATCGGTAAGTTGTTAATTATGTTCAATAAATATAGATGGAAAGATGATTTCATTTTATTTGTTTTTATAGGGCGCCCTTTGGTTTGTTCTACCATGCTGCTTGGTTTACACAACCTCATCATAAAGAAGGTTTTATTAAATTTTTGGATGCTATTAATGCTATGCCTGATGTATGGATTGTTACCAATTGGCAAGCTTTGCAATGGGTTAGAGATCCTACACCTTTATCGAGAATAAATTCATTCCAACCCTTCCAATGTGATTATTCGGTAAGTTATCGATTTAAAATATCGATGAAACATTTGCAAAATAATTTCTCCAAAAATATTTGTCATTTTTTAATCCATTAACTTTTTTCTCCCTTTTACAGGATCGTCCAAAACGTTGTAATAATCCTAAAGTATGTAACCTTTGGCATAAATCCGGTGTTAGATATATGAAGACCTGTCAACCCTGTCCAGATATATACCCTTGGACTGGCAAGACTGGCATACGATCATCCCGTATCGATAACGATATAGAAGAATCAACGTAAATGAAAAGCAAAAGTAAAACTATAAATAAAAGAACTATTTTTTGAACAACTTTTTATGGCACAAAATATTCAGATTTCGAAATTGTATAAAAAAGAAACAAATCTTAAAAAAAATTCACTCGTTTTTAAAATGTAATGAAAATATTATTACAAAAAACAAAAAAATTAAGCACAAATTTAAAGAAGTTTCTTATAATAATTACTACTTATAATTACTTAGTTAAGGGATTTTTGTTAAGTTAAAATTTTTTATTTAAAATTAAATATTTTTTTTTGTTTGTAAAAAAGAAAAAAATTTATTGTTAAATAACATACATATTTATTTTTGCATTTCGGTGTTTATTTTTTCATTTTAGTTATTTTTTATTTGTTTCATTATTAAACCAAATTATTTATTCAAAATTTTGTTATATATTTAATTACTTTTGTTTTAACTATATAATATAAAATTTAGTTTTTAATTCATAATTTTTAGAAAATTAATAATATATACATATATATATTTTTTCTACTTAAGAAAGGAACAACAATATGGCCACATTTAATAGCAATATTAGTATTAATTTTCTTACTTTGCTTAAGGGCTAACCATAATATACATACGCTAACTTAAACAATTGTGCGAATACATACAATCAAATGTGTGAGATTACAAAACCTTCGTCAAGTTTCCTTAAGTCTAATTTGTTTAATTAGGGAGCAGAACGTATTTGGCGTATGTAAACAGCTGATTATACTGTTTGCAACCAAGAACATTTAAGATCAAAAAATATGTTACAAGTTGCTAAAGTATTTAACAGACATTTCAATGATTTTACAGTACAGTAGCTTAAGTTAGCAAATGTATATTATAGTTTGTCCTTCCGACATTAAATGCCAACGTGTTTAATCGAATTCTAAACCATTTTTCAATATCAGAATGTAATGTTTCTTTTGTAAAATATAAAAAAAAATCAAATATCGTTTAAAAAATTGTATTATAATTAATCATGTAAAAAATAATATCATTTAACTTAAGTTGTCATAAAACATAGTATAGAATATGTGATAAATAAAAAACTCTTGTTTTTTCCTTAAGATAAAGACGAAAAGAACAAACAAAATCCTATACGAAATAATGCTAAGACATATTTTTGTGCACTCACAGAATTTAAAACGAAAAACAAAAAATACTCATCCATTAACGAAAATGCGTGTATGTAGCCTTCTATATATGTATGTAGATATATATCGTATGTAAATCCCGTTGTATTTTTATATGTTTATTCATTAGTTTTATATTTTTTTATAATTATTGCATTATTATTAATTATCATATTACGAGTATGTAATTTTCTTTAAAAAGTTGCTTCTTTTTTTCAAATAAATTTTCATATTTTTACCATAAACTTTATATAACAACGTAGATCATTTTTCATTTCTATTAAGATAGGGGCATTAAAAAGGTACCTTTTAGGGATACTTTTTAAGCATTAATTGAATATATAGATATTAAAGAAAATAAAACATTTGTAAAAATTTTATTTCAATTTGTTTTATAACTTCTTTCCTAATTTCAACATATGTAGGTTAGCTTAAGTTAAATTAGCAACTGTCCGTGGCGCAGCCAACTTGGGTCCTTAGAGTACGTCTATTTGTCCTACCATGCGTCCACTTGAATGAATGGTTGAATTTTGTTTAAATTACTCATAGCAAGAATAGACTTAAGTCGTCAAATGCCAGGCAACAACAAAGAAGATGTTCCGCAGATTTCTACTCCTCTTTAATTACCAGCTATACCACCTATAAAGTTCTTTACATTTCTTCTGGGCAGTTTAAATAATTTTCCTCTTCAACGTCATTCCAAATAGCCAGATTTTACTGCTCTCGTAACAGGTAGTTTCATTCGCCCATCTTTCCTTTGCCATGAGATGCAGTTCTTGCAACAACAGTTGTCTATTTCTTTCAAGAGGAGCTGCGATGCCCCTAATCAATCCATAAAGTTACAAATTCGTACCCGACTGTATAAGTTATTGTAACATGCAATTACCTTTAATGTCCCATGTCAGCAAAACCCAGCGTGTGTCTTGCTACCTCATCCAGAGACATCCGCTAAATACAATTACCAGGGATCTTATGACAGCTTTCTTATTAGTAAATATGAAAATATCCCTATTGAGTATCCCGTAATACTGCGCAGCAATATTTATGGCCATAGCTTTGACCTGTAGAACACTGCAATAGTCTGAAAGCTTTCAAAAGTTAGAAGCAAAAATATACTTAGCTTGTAAAATATAATGCAAATTTTGAAAGTTTCTACTGAAAAACTCATTTTTTAGAGTTACAGTATTATGGTTACGAGTTCGATAAATTTAAGGTTTTACAAATTTAAAAACCTAAAATTGACTTATACAAGTATTACTGGCAGAATAAATAAGTAGGCTTGGAATTTTTTGCATAATATTTATAAGCCCTTATTATGTTTTGCTTAGTCAATGTCGTGTTTTTAAATTTTTATAATGATTACAGACAAATTTCGTTCGTTGTCTTTAATATACTACAAAAAGTGGATATACGCCTAGAACCACTTCCAACGCAATAAAAAAGATGAATAATATTTGTGATAAAACCAACTTTATTTACACAGGTCAACTTTTTTTGAGACGAAAGAGCTCCATCTATTCAAACAAACTTCGTTGTCAAAATATAGGTAACAAACTTTCAATGGTTAAAGAAATAGTATCACTTAAGCTGTTGCTATAACATTTCCATTAAAGAGAAAACCAATTCTATAAAGATGTTGCTTGAATACATGTTGGCCGTAAAAGTAATCCATTTACAGTTCAATTTTCTAAAACTGAAATATGTAGCTATGTTTGATAAATAAAAAAATTGGTGGTTGGTACAAAGATAAATGAAACTATTGAACCTAACCTACTTCATGCACTCCTGTTCTATATTTGGAATTCAAAAAAGTTTTGATTGAAACTAAAAAACTCTAAATCTAATTTTTTTTTTTTTTCTATATTTTTTTAATGTTTAATCCCCATACTCATAAAAATATTTTAACAGGTTTATAAAACATAATTTGTATAAACTTGTTTGAAAACACTTTATAAATCGAAAAAAAAAATTATGAACATGGGGGTAAATGTATAAATGAGGGCAGTAGTTTTGATTTTTACCGCCTTTTATTTACGTGCGCAATGCCTTTACCTGCTCAAAATTTTGCTTTTGTATCCTATTTTTATTGCACTTTTTGTACCTGCACGTTCGACATATGTATGTGCCTCTTGTGTTTTATGTATTGTTTATAGAACTTTGGAACTTTTTCCATAGAAAAAAACACTGTTAGCTGCGCCTAACAAAAAAAGTGAAAAATAAATCTTGATCATTTTGTTTAACTTTATTAATTACGAAGTAATTGTTTCGTTATTCAAATTTAGTCCTTGAAAAATTGCTAGACGTGGTTGAAAAGACAAAATTGTCATCATTGAATTTCAGCTATTTTGATAGAATTTGAAACAGTAATCTATTACTATACAAACACCTGCTTAAAAGGCAGCTGCACTTTTGGCTTATCTGCACAAAAGTTCTGGAAAAGGTTAGTTGTGCAGGTAAGTCAAAACTACTGTAGAACCAAATATTGTTTCAGTTTTCATTTGAAATATAGAAGAGAAGTGTATTGTTTTAATTGTCAAAGAATTCATTTAGAATGGAAATAATATTATTTACTTGTGTACCAATGTACTTGGAAAATAATCGACTGAAGTTAAAAAACTTAAAAGAAAGAGACAAATTTTAAAGGCATATCTGTTGGATATACTACCTTAATCAAATAATTCCCGGAATAACCCCCGTGTGGCGGTCCCATCGTTCCGATTTGATTTTTTTTTTTGGTAAGTTAGTATATCTGTTGATGATATTCCTGCTAAATCTTAGCATCATATCTTGACATTTATAAAAGCTACGCAGCTACGGGGGTTATTCAGTAAACTTTTTGTTCAAAGTTGCATTGTTTTTATATAATGGCAAATTTCGAAAAATTCGAGTTTTTCCCACAATTTACTTTCAGTTCAAAATACATATTTATAAAGATAATATTTAACGCAAAGCTTAAAATTTTTCTACAAAATGGTTTTAAAAGAAAAACAATTTTTTTAGAAGAGTAATGTTTAAAGGGCGTTATTAGTATCTAGACACATATTATTGTTTTTTTTATCTATAACAAAATTATATATATATATATATATATATATATATATATATATATATATATATATATATTTTGTAGGCTAAGTTTTATTCTATAGAGAGGCAAGAAGCCATATAATATTGTATGCGTTTTAAAGAAATAAAGTCCTAGTAAAAAGTGCACTAGATTTTAATTTTAAAAATGTAATAATAATAGCAATTTTAAATAGCTTAAGAAAAGCAAAAATAGAAATAAAAATCATCTGTTTTAAATATTAAGCTGAAAAATGCAACAATTTCATAAGTTAGTCAATTTAATCAAATTATCAAACCTGCTTAAACATTATTTAACCAATCGGTTGTACCTTTTTTTCATTATTAATTAATTAAAGAGATTAGCTTTTAATTTTGACCAATCATTTTTTTATTAACCATTAAATACAGTATTCAAACAAAATTTTATATTTTTATTATACAATATGATATTAAAATTACGTAAAATTAGTTATTGAGCTTAACGGAAAGTATTAAAAATAATTTGAGATATTAATTTAAAATTAAATATTATCTAAAACGATTTATTAGCTTAATTATTAATTTTAACTTGATAAAACGAGTGAATATTTGCTTATACATATCTATTTTGTGCTTAATGTTAAAAAAAATCAGGAACACAAAAAAATACCGAAACATTTTCATGTCAACTTAGAAAATAATTTAAAATTTTTTAAAATAAAACAAAAAAATTCAATATAAAAAGTTAACGCAAAAGTATTTTTATTCCCCATAAAAATATTTTTTTTTGCAACTCATTGATTGCCTTTTAAACCTCTGATCGTAAAATAAAATAAAATTTTATACCATTTAGAGATTTAGAAATTCAATGAAACAAAAATACCCAAAAAAGTTAAGAGATTTTTTTTAAATTGGGAGAAGTGATAGTAAACGATATTTAAGAATGGAAATAAAATCTTTAATGGTTTGGAAGCATTTTCTGTCCAGGGGACGCTAGAGGTGTACGCATTAGTTGTCCATATATGGTAGCCAGATATTTAATATTTTCCTCAAGTGACCGCATCTTTAGTTAATATTTTAGATAATTTGACTTTACCACATAAAAAATTTGAAGCCAAATTGCTCTGTCAATCTTAGATTAATAAAAAGTCGAAAAAAGAAAATATCATAAGGGATTTTAAAAAGGCATTGTAAATACTCGTATGTTTGTTATCAGGATGTTTTAAGCTACTTTTTTTAGACTTAAAATGCTTCATTTCTATTAAGAACGTTCAGCACAAAAAAAAAACATAAAGCTAAAAAAAGTAATTTAGCGTATTTTTGTAGGTGTTAGTTATGCAGAAAGCAATAAAAATTACGTGAAAGCAGTACGTCGGAAATCGTCGAAATCGGAAATATAATTTTTCCGCATGATAATGCCTCTGTTCACAACAGTTATCAAACGCGCACGTTATTGGAGTCGAAAAATAATGCAATGGAAAATTTATTCACCCGGTTAGAATCCAGGGGCCTACCATGGTTGGCAAAATATTTGGTGATAACAAGCAATACGGCACCATAACTGAACTAAAAGCTGATGTGACTGCTGTTTGGGAGACGACCGCAGAACATGTCGGTTTAAATCGTTTGCGCAATATGCCACAACTAATTATTGAAGCTAATTTTGGAAGCTCATTTGTTGAAATGCAAATTTGCATGTGGCAAAAAATGAACTTTTTGTGATAACATTAAATAAAATTGAGATATTTTTGTGAAACCTACCAAATTTTTATTCTTTTAATGAGGCTATAATGTTGCTCTTGAGTGTATGCTCATTAGAAAATCCTTTATTACTCTACGGCAAAAACCTTTTATACTAAATACACGGCTTGTTCAAAGAATAAGTTAATTTTTTTAATATCATGGAAATATTTGGACTTTATTATAATTATCAGCTAGTAGACTATTCAACGGTAGACACCCCGATTTAAAAGATTTTTTTATTCTACTATAGTCGAGAAAGATGACCAATATGGTCACCCCCACATATTCATCAGTGCGACTCTGATCACAGTTATATGTCAATCAACTTGTAGTTAACTGTTTTTGTTTGCTATATACCCTGTGTCTTATCTGCACAAAAATGAATCATTGTCTCTGTGATTTAGGAAATAATTTAAATTAAATTTTAAAGGAATATGATTGTTAAAAGAAAAACTTATTTTTAAAGCTTCATACATTCAAACATAAAAATGTATAAGTATTTAGTACGAAAAGGTAACACTTACGTATATACATATATTTTTTAAAATATAGTATTGTATGTTCATACATTCTATTTAATTACTTCTTTAGAAATCTGTGAAATAAAATCAGTGAATTTAAATATGGGGAAACTTTGACTTTGATGTGATTTCAAAGTTTCTGTTTAGAGCTTTCATTTCTTGACCATTTAAAAATTATAAATAGAAAAGGTTTAAATTTCCATTATTTTCAAAATTTGATGAGTTTTCCTTCCTATTTGTTCTGTAAACGCTTGTCGAATATTCTTAAAAGTCAATTTAAATGAAACCAAATGTCGATTACATTTTAAACACAGAAAATTTTCAAAATGAATGATATATTTATTTGGGGCGATAAGTGAATTCATGCCATTTTCTTCTTAAAGGTTATTTCATGTAAATGTAGTCGTTGGTGGTAAATCCGAAAGTTCCAATTTCGACATAATTTTTTGACGGTATTTCACCTATGGCGATTGTAATGTTGTCTTCTGGGTCTGTACGAGAGTTCAGTCTGGTAGAGTCAAATTGCATATCACGGTGGTCAATTAACTACTTAAAAACGTGGGATAAATTGATCACCAAACTCGCCACTCAATAGGTTCATGGTGTCGCGTGCGTGTGGCATGATACACCATCTTGAAAACATGTCAACCAAATCCAATTCTTTTGCTTTGGGACAAAACCCGGTAGTAATCGCACGGTACCTTGTTCCATTTATTGTAACTTTTAGATTTTCACCGTTCTTGAAGAACCACCCACAAGCCAAACTGAGCATCTTTCAGGGTTCATTAATAGATCTTGAACTGTGTTTGGCTGCTCTTCACATCAAATTTGGTAAGTTTGTTTGTCAACGTACCCATTGAGCCAAAAATGACCTTCGTCGCTGAAGATAATTTTTCGATACGAAACATATTCCTCACAGTACAAATTTTGACTATACAATTTAAAGATTTTTCGTTTGTTAGTCTTTTCATAAAATAAGACAATCGTTTTTTTTTTAATTATTACTTTTATGTTTTTGTAACAAAATGTTTGATAAAAAAATAATGACTTTTGCTTTCAAAATATGATTTTTCTTTTGCGAAATGATGATTTTCTTTCCAAAGCTTCTGGTAACGCTGCCTCTAGCAGTCCCTGGGCGCCCTTCCAATTACTGGCACTGATAGAGCAAATATTCGCAGATCTGTACGAGTATTATAGCATCGTATCTAATATTCAGGAATTAAATAGGAATATCTACATATTTATTCCAAGGCCGTCAAAATATTTCTAAAGAAAGTATATTTTTTAAGAATGCCTAGAGTCTCTGAATAATATTGGGATATATAGTCATGTGAAAAATAATAGGCACTTATATAAAACGAGTTACAAGTGCAACTCTGCTTTTATACATTTATCAAAAAGATCTTATAAATTGTCTGCTTGAATTTCGATGACGTAGAGAACCGTTATTTGACAAATTTTGTATCGTTTCTTAGTTGTAGTATATTTTTTTCTTAAGTTTTGAAAGAAAACTGCAATGTGTCCCTATTATTTTTCACACGACTATATATTCCCCAGGTGCCCTCCCAATGTGTGATTCCGATAGAGCATATGTTCGCATCCGTACGAGTATTATAGCATCTACAATAGTATTAAGAAATTTAATAGGAATATCTACATAAATATCGAAAGATCGAAAGATCCCTAAAGAAAGTACCGCCTTGATCAATAAGTCCCCGGAATTTATTCAGAAAATTACAAATACAAGTTTACTCATCTAAATCTATATTGTCATCTTCAAAGTAATCCCCATCGACTACAACACACTTATGCCAACACTTGATCCAATCTTGGAAGCATTTTTTTATTCGGTTTTCGGTATGTCCATCAGTGCATCCTGCGATTTTTCCATTAATTCCTCTCGGCTGCTAAAACGCCTTGGTTTTTTATGTCGACTGAACAGAGAAAAGTCACAAAGAGCCAAATCAGGTAAATACGGCGGCGGTTGGATGGTATTTGTTGCATTTTTCGTCCAAAAATTTCAAACTGTGCGACGGTGCGTTATAATGGTGCAAAATCCACGAGTTTTCTGCCCACAATTCTGGTCTCTTTCGTCGAATTGCTTCAAGCAAACGTCCTATAACGCTCAAATAATACCCCTCGTTTACTGTCTTCTGTCTGGCCCTCTAGCAAAAATTCGTGATGAACCACACCGTTGTAATCCATGAAAACTGTGCGCATTTCCTTCTTTTTTGACTGAAAACAACGTGGTTTTTTTGTCTCGGCTCATTTGGTGAACGCCATTCACTTGCTTAATGTCTAGATTGCGTGTCATACTCATAAACCCACGTCTCGTCTCCAGTAACGATCCTTTTGATGAATGTGGGTTCGGATTCAGCCTCGTAAATCATATCTTTTGCGACCTCAACAAATTTAAATCCATTTCTAAAATTGTAAAAAGTCGCCAACACACATAGAGATAGATGTACTCTCGGCAAATGTCAAGCTATGACGCTAAGATTTAGCGGGAATATCAACTTAAAAAAAAAACTTAAAAACGGAACGATGGCACCGCCACAAGGGGGTTATTCCGTGATCTTTTTGATCAAGTTGGTATACACCACACTCAAAATTTTTCAAGATTATCTGGTTTCTCTGAAGGATATTGAAAGATATTCAAGGGTTATCGTACAGATGTCACACAGAATAAACAACTGATACTGCACATATTGCATCTCGACGCGAATGGACGATGAGTAAATCAACCCATCTACTACGATACCAGAAAAATCTTGACAATCTTTGATCGCCATTGCACAGTGTATTGAAACTGCCTAGGATTCATATAAAAATCATTAAATGGATTATAAAAGCACATTGTGCTCTTGGCAGGCATGCATAAAGACCAATGATACCTTATAAGAGATCTTCTTCTTTGTTATTGCCATGAATTTTATATTTTAAGAAATATATTGCTTAATCAGCTTGTCGCAAGGGGCGACATGGAAAAGATCGATGTTTCATTAAAACTAGCTAATGATAAATAATCAGGCGATGTAGAATGTCGGTTGGATTGTAACACAATAGGACCTTGTCATTGGATCTAAATAAGCTGTGCCGCTGTGTGTAGAGATAAATATTAGAATAGAAGTGTTTGATGTGCTCGTAAGCTTTTGAAATTCTCTAACGTAATTCTTAATTTGATTTTAAAAAAATATATAAATAGTAAAAGACCTAGAAGAAGCCAATGATAAGCCTCGCTTTTGTAGATTGATAGCTTATTAAATCTTTTAAAAGTGAGAAAATGATGTTGATCAATTTGATTGACTAACGGCATGCCTTTTTTATGTTTTAGACATAAAAAATTTTTTTCTGAAACTAAAAGTCACTCCTTCTCAAAACCTAAATGTTCCAATTACAGGACTCTAGAGAGCCAGGACAAATTCAGTCATATATCATAGATTTGCTCTATGTTTTCTTTGATTACTGTGGTGTAACGTGTTAAGAGTTCTTAACGTTTGCAGTAATTTAAGGTTTTTAAAAAAATGATTATCGGAAATGTTTTGAGGATTGGAAAAAGCGTTGCATTTCAGAAAACTTATTTCGAAGGAGACAAAGTAGAGAGTGATAAATGAAAAATTATTTTTTTGCGAAAAATAAGTTTTTTACTTTATTTATTTATTTATTTTTTTTTTTTAACAAACCTCGCACATTTATTAATTCTTTTTTAAAAAAGTGATTTTATAGCCTACACAACAACAAAATATTGAAAAGAAATTGTAAGTAATGGTAATGAACAAAATATAAATTTCATAGAGGTTGTGACCCATAGCGTGTTTTTTATATGCTTTTGGTCAAAGTACAGACAGTCTGTAATACATTTAATCGTAAATAATAATTTTGTTTTAACATGCACTTGAATGTTCGGACAGATGGACTGTGCAAGATTAGCTCATAAATATAAGTGATGATAGAAATCACAATTTCAAAAGGCTTCAAACAATTGTCACGTTAACACCTTTACAAAGAAACGACAAGCAAGCGCTATTTGAAAAAAAAGACATTCAGAAATGTGGTCAAACTATTTTATTTCAATAATATTTTTAACATTTATGCATTCCGGGCAAACTTTACGCAATGGCGAAGACTACGTTAAGTGTTTAAGTGATAAAGTTATCAAACGCTTTCAATTTAATACCGATTTATATCAATCATGTGAACGTATAACTGAAGATAAAGTTTTCTCACAACGTGTACGTCGTCGTATTGAACCGATTTTTAAAGGAAAACCCAAACCTCGTGCTGATATGTTGGCAGTAAAATTTAATTTAAATAAAGATAATGAACAGGCAACTTCTTTAGTTAATTTAATTCATAAAATCGCTAAAGAATATTTATCTAAGTGCCCGCCCGTAATTTATTACGATAAATTTATCAAAAAATCCGATAGCTTACTTTTGGAAATGCTATTAAAATCATTTCCGATTACCTACTCTCATGGTGAAATAAATACACGCTATGAAGCTTATAATAAAAATTTAAAGAACCCTATTGATATAAATTGCAAAAGTTATATTTTATTTTTATCGGATCCTTTGATGACACGAAACATTATCGGACCTCAAATTAATAACAGAGTCGTAGTTGTATCCAAATCAACACAATGGAAATTAAAAGATTTTTTAGCTTCCAAATTATCTTCGAATATCATTAACCTACTAGTGATTGGAGAGTCTTTAACATCGAATTCTTTCAGAGTGAGTATCATACACAAACAGAAAACCATAACAATTCAGTTTAATACTATTAATAACACTGGTCTACAAAAAACAAAACAAAAATTGGCCTTTGAATAAAACTATATGGAATATAATGATTTTGATGCGCTGAATTCAAATCCGTTTTCAGTTTTTTTCCATCAGTCTCAAATTTTTTTTTTATGGGCGTGCAAATTTTTCGTTCAAAATATGGTAGTTATGTCAATATATTTCATCATAACTTGAAAACGACTTGACTGATTTTAATTCAAGTACCAGCAAACTTTTAGAAACAAAATTTCCTATAAATCACCTAAATAACATTTTTTTGTTTTTTCAACTGTTTCGATGTTATTCATAAGTTAGTTCATAGAAAGTAATTGGTCATTTATTACCCAATTCGGCCAGAAGATACGAAGAGATTTTAATTTTTTGTGGAACATTTGAAGTTTTCTTTAAGAATTTTTAGGTAGAGCTCTAGACGGTACACCCACACAAAAGTATAGATTAGATGCTGCCGTCAAAGATTTTCAATTATGCGCGATATTCCGTGTATAGAGTAAGATGCATTTCAGGCTTTATTTGTTCGGTCCGTAACATCCACATAAAAAGCACCGTCCTTACTTATAATACTGTCCAGGCTGTTTGCATCCTCGATTACACTAGTTCACAAGGTTTTTATTCACTCCGTCTAAATTTGGGAAAAATATTTAAAATAATCTGGGAAGTCAAACTTTTGAGATATTTATAAAGAATAAAAAAAGTAAGAGTAGTATCAGTTTACAAACAAAAAACTGAAACTGAAGAGTTTTAATTCTTATTTTAAACAAATTCTTATTTTTTTCCCTTATTACACTCCAACAATTGTCCCCTAGCATATGCTAGTGCCAAAAACTTACTCAAAGGATTTCGAATCTAAATGAAACCGTTCACCACGCCTGTCACTCATATTAGCAAGATTTCTGGAAAAAGTCCATATGCGAATGTAAAGAATGAAATTTGAGGAACATATTTACACCCATCCTTTCAAAAATCTTCAGTAAATCAGCAAAACTATTTTCGAAATTTGTTGTTTTTTAATTTTCTAGAAATTCTCGAAAAACAATTATTAAAGAGATCCATACACCGCGTTTATCGACGGCAAAGGGCAAAAAATTTCTTATTTTGAAGACCCACAAGTATTCATAGAATTAATTTAGACTCGGAAAGTTTCGAAAATAGACTGCATAAATATCGAAACGCCGGCTTTGTCTTTTTCGAAGTCTTCACAAAAAACGACAAACAAAACGGGATAATTAATCACCACAGGTTTCATTCAGTGAACAAAAAAAATTATTTTTGTAAGATTGTGTTATTTAATATGAGTGGTGAAGTATTAATAGTGCCAATGCGCATTAATTTGGTCTTCTTCACGTTGATTTTCAACCCAAATTTTTTGTAGTTATCGCATAGGGCATAAAGTTTCCTTGTAATATCCATTGAAAATATATAAACAGGAGGTATAAGCTGCTGTATGCAATGTACTGACCGATAATAATTCGGTCAGTATTTATGTGGCCTCTCCAGTCTGAATCCTGTTTGTTCTTTTCGTAGGATGGTTTCCTTTGTTGGGGATATGCGACTTGCACCGTTCTACCCCTCCAGTTGTTACATAGCCTGAGGTCTCCGTGTTTCGGCATTGTAACTACAAGCATACCAACCCACAATATTCCAGTAGCTCCGAGTGGTCGACAACACGACTTTGTCAAGAGCAGTACTAACATCGTGACAAGAACTCCTAAAAAAACCTTTTAACCAATTTCTTATCCCTTTTATTGGGATAATTACGTTTTAATTTCGTTCTCATTACCATATACCAATCGTTCGCCATCAAAAAGTGTCATCAAGTTTGTCAAAAACAAGCGGCAAGTGATAGGTCAAGCGTTAACCACTCGAATAGCCTCAGGATAATCGTCAAGCAATCCCTTGAAAGGTACTTTTATGTTTATCTAATATTTAACGAATTTGATAGTCTTTGAAAGTTTTTTATATTAAAATGTATGGTCATTTCTACGCTGCAGGGGAATCCCAAGATTATCGTTTATTTTACTCAACAACGTATTCGACACTATTGTGAAAAATAACACAGGCGCCGACAGACGTATAAGCCAGAGACTGCAGAACCTTTTGAAAGAGTTCGATTACGCAAACAATATTTGCCTCTGATATGCAATTCAAGTTAAGTATTGTCGATGAAATGTTCACAAAAACAAGAGCAAAATTAAAATTATGCACATCAATACATCCACCGCTCTACAATTCCATCTATATATAATATATCTTTAGGGTATCTACGACTAGACTGCACCACGACAATAACCAATGGCTCATATCAGGGTTTAAAGTGTAGACAAAGTGTAAAACGATAGTCTCCTAAAATCTCAATTATAATAGAGATACGTATTTGAAAATTACGTTGGATTGGACACACACTCAAAAAATCGCCAAGGACGAAGGCAAGATGAAAGACCATGTTATACACTGAGAAGAAAGCTCGAATAAGAACTGCAGACCACAAACTAAAATAACACGAATCCCCAGAAGAAAAAAATTTAATTGCGATTTTCGAGTGTTTAATTAAGAGACTTCAACGTTTTTCAGGCGAATCCATCCAAAAAGAAAAAGCTTACCTCTGACGACGATGGCAAACATCACACAAATGATAAAAAAACCACCTTCAAGGAAAAAATGGCAATGCTAAGGAAGGGTCACCACCAGGCATAACCTGGATTGTTCTGAGGTCACAATTAGCTGTATTTTACAATTCCTACCATCTCTACCCACATATTTAGAAATTTTTCTTTCAGACTTCCAAACTGGATGTACTCATAGTTGTCCATAGTCATGTCAGCCACTGTTAATACGGATCTCAACATCGTTTTTGGAGCTTACATTTGTTGTAGTCCTGACTAACCAATATATTCAGGAACTTTTCTAATAGTGGTGCGAGTTTTCCAACTTCTTTCTTAACGCTTCTACAACGTCTTGATTAGTTATTGACTTGCTAGTCACTTTAGTTTATCAACAAACCTTTTATTTGATTGAAAAAGTATTTGATAGTAAAATTGTATATCCCTTTTAGGAACGCCCATATGTTTTGTACACCCATAAGTTGTATACCGACGGCTTGGGTTCTAATACGCCAATAGTACTCACCAGTTGGATATCGGGAGCATTATCACGGCCACATGTTAACCTGTTTCCTCGAAAATTTGCAAATGGCTTCGCAGGACATCGGTTTCAGGTAATGACCGGTAATCAACCGCCCTATGTGTTTCGTATAAAATATATTGATTTTAACGGATTAACACAAGTACGTTGGGATGGTATAGAATATAGATTGCTTAATTTGATTGGAAGAAGCTTAAATTTTTCTATAGACATAATTGATACGCCAAATATATTAAATAGTAAAAGGTATACAAAGACTACTCATATAATGTAAATATTTTTTATTGATAAAATTAAATATTGCGACATTTTTAAGTGTTGCAGAAAATTTGGATTATGCTATAGCCCAACGTTTAGCAGATGTAGGCATGTTAGGTATTTATGTGACAAAGGAACGTTTACAGCATACTGAGATGTCAGTGGGTCATTCAAAGGATTGTGCTGCTTTTATAACTCTGGCTTCTAAAGCTTTACCAAAGTCTGTGTTTTTACAATTTTTTATTTCAAATCAAACAACTATTTAATCAGTACTCATATTTTACAGATATCGTGCAATAATGGGTCCTTTTCAATGGCCTGTATGGGTAGCTTTAATTTGTATTTACCTTGGGGCTATATTTCCCATTGTATTTACCGATCGTCTAACTTTAAGTCATTTAATAGGTAATTGGGGTGAAATAGAAAATATGTTCTGGTATGTATTCGGTATGTTTACAAATTCTCTGACATTTTCCGGAAAATATTCTTGGAGCAATACAAAAAAGGTTTCTACAAGATTACTAATTGGTTCATATTGGATTTTTACCATTATAATAACGGCTTGCTATACTGGTTCAATAATAGCGTTTGTAACATTACCAGTATTTCCGGATACTATTGATTCAGTCATGGATTTATTGGGTTTATTTTTTCGTGTTGGAACTTTGGGTAAGTATAGCAAAAATGTATAATAAACAGGACGATGCTCAGTAGAAACAAGAGATCAAAACAAGACAGACCACGACCTTTAAATATAGTTCTAAGCAGTCTACTATAAGAGTTATGTGGAGATAGTTATTTTCAATTCACAACCTTCTAAAGCTCCAAAGAAACGAGATAAAGCAGAAATAGTATATCTCAAAACACTTAACTGGACAGTTAATAATGAAGGGACTGCTTGATATATATCTAAGGATAAAGATGGTTCAACATGTCAATCTCAACTGTAGGTCTACTGAGAGCATGCTGCATGATATGGTGGGTTTTGTTGAAAGAGGTCTGCTGCGGAAGGATCATACCATGGCATCATTTGGCAATATTGAATAGATGCGATTAGAGAGTCACTTGGTTCATTGAACATAGGGCGTTTCCTCGTTTAGTGGAGCACGGGTACAATGAGAAGTACACCTCAGATGGAGCTGTACACCATCTTCTTCCTTCTTGTAAAAGGGAAGTTCGTGAGAGAAATGGCAGCGTGGCTTATCTTTAGACTGAAGGAACTAAGATTGTTGGGTACTTTCAGGCGGGAGCTACTAGCGTCCTTAACATGTTAATCACCATGTCAGTCATATGTGTCTGACGCCAAGAATGAGCCATGTCAGACATATATGTCTGACGTACCCGATTTAGTAGAAGGCCGTTGCAAACGATACATATGCATTATGTTTCTTGTTGTATCTTGTTTGAATGCGTCAGACATATAAGACTGACACGGCTTGTCGAGAAAAAAGTTTTAATATAGGACCATGTGAGTCATATATGTGTGACATAAAAAATAGTATTTTTCCGGGAATTTCGGCAAAAAAAAAATTTTATGATATATTAGGTTTCCTTGATACATTTTATCGTGGCGATTAACGTGTTAATAAGCTCAAGCTTTATGGTCGGGCATTGACCTTGAGCGCCCCAAAAGACTATGGTGAGATTACGATTGACAGATTGGTGAGATTATTGACTGAGCGGACAGGCCTCAAGGAGAATAGGCTGCTTTTGCGGTTAGGTCAAAAATGGAGGGCGTCTACTTCATGAAGTCTTTTTCAGGCTGAGATTCTTAGCATTCTCAAGGCTTTTGGTCTAGTTGAAGAGAACGTTGAAATAGATTCTTAGAACTATCTAGTTGGATATTTGTGTAGCACTCTTGGCGTTAACGGGACACTTAGTTGGGTCTAGGCTTGTAATTGAGTGTAGAAGCAAACTAATGAATTCCAACAATATCCAACTGCTGGGTGTACCTGGACACTGCGTAATTCCTATCAATAAGATAGCTGACGGTCTCTTTCGCAGTGACTCCGACCTGGACAGACCTCTGATGAAGGCTTTCGTTAGGATACCAACAGGATCTTACTTTACGGTCATTAGGGTCTTACTTTGCGGACTCTAAACAGGACAATTCATAATTGAAGACAGCGGGGTATCTAAGATATTGTGACCTAGTCTGAGAATGACAGATACAAAGGTTATTCTGGGTATGAGTTGGGAGTGTCTGAGAGTTATTATGGGCATAATTATTGATCACTTCATGATAAGAGAGATGATGAGCAGAGGATATAAAGGCACGACGAATTTTTGCAAGTAGTACGATGAGACGGTTGAGCACTTACTGTGCCACTGTCCAGGACTTTAACAAGAAAGACTGAAATGGTTTGGGTGCCACACACTGTGCGAACTAGATAAGTTTACTGGAAAGTGGCTTGGTAACTTAATGGGGATCATAAATGGAATGCGCTGGCATAGGCATATGACTGCGGTCTCACACTGTTATATACTATTTATATTTGATTCTTTGTCTTCACCTTTCTACCACCGCCTTACTTATCTGCTCTTTTTCTGAAGGGACCCACAACCAACCAATCGACCAACCTAACCAAATTTAACAGCTTTACGACTTATAAGCTTTCCGATATATAAAGAATATATATAATATATATAAAGAATATATATAATATATATAAAGAATATATATAAAGAATTTCAAGAGTTATTAGCATTTTTGAATCCAAAAAGCACGGTACTAATAAATGGCTTTAATCACCGAGTCAAGTGTGTCTGTTTTCAGAGTTATTTGTATTGGAAAATCTGACAAACCTATGACTACGATTTTCAACCCACGACATTTCTTCTAACTTAACTTAAAATAAGACTTTTTAAAACAGCACAAGACCCCAACATTCATGTGATTATATTGATTTTCTCTCACTTCTTATTTCACATAACATGTAGTATTAATGAGTAAAGGTCCGTGTGATGCAGTATTCTTAAGTGCTTTAGGACAAGTAAGTCGTTTACAATAATATTACAAAAACACACACGATATATGTTAATATGTCTTTTTTAATGCCCTAAAGTGGTGAAGCGACTTTCAATTAAGGTAACACCATTTCAACAACAGCTAAACTTTAACTTGGAATAAATTCAATTTTTTTGAACACAAATCTTTGAAAAGACTGAGAAATTATTTCCTAATTCCGTAATGTACTCTTATTTAATAAATACAATAAGAACTTACCTTGTGTTCCTTTTTTCTGCTTCCTCTTCTTCGACAGACAATGGCGGTTGGGAAAAATGGTTCCAAAACTCTTCACATGAGGCAACATTGCGTTTGTTTAACAAAATGGAATATGTTTCATCCATGGAAGAAGGTATTGGTAATGTTACTCAAAGTTTTTTCTGGAATTATGCATTTCTAGGTTCTAAAGCTCAATTGGAGTATATGGTGCAAGCTAATTTTACAAATGAGTAAGTTGCTATTTTTTTACACTTTTTCTTTTTAATACTTTTACATTCGATAATCCATTTTTGAATTTCTTGTTTTACAGAAATATTTCTCGACGTTCAGCTTTACATTTAAGTGAAGAATGTTTCGCTTTGTTTCATGTCGGTTACCTATTTCCCAAAAATTCTGTTTATAAGAATAAGTTAAACTCTCTTATACTTTTAGCACAACAGGCTGGTTTAATGACTAAAATCGAAAATGAGGTGAAATGGACTATGCAAAGATCGAAAACTGGTAAACTGCTGCAGGCAAGCTCTTCATCGCCTCTGAAGGAAACCATACAAGAAGAACGTCAACTCACTACTGCCGATACGGAGGGTATGTTTCTGCTTATGGGCATAGGCTATACTATCGGAGCTATAGCTTTAGTATCCGAAATCGTAGGCGGTATAACTAATAAATGTAGGCAAATCATAAGGCGTTCTCGTCAATCATTTTCAAGTAACTGGTCCTCGAAACGTAACAGTGGTGACTTATTAAAACCAAGGCAAGCTCTTGATAAACATGAAAAATTTGCCCATGCAGCGAAAGAAGTTGCTCGAAAGGTTGCTCAAAAAGAGACACATAAAACACAGAACATTTTTGGATTTGGCAAGAGACAGTTTCATTTAACTAAGACCACACTACGGGAGCTCTACAGCGACTACCATAAAACTCAGCCAGATTATATATTAAGAGATGGACGTATAATTGTAGAAGAACCAGTAGGCTCTGATGATTCTATGAATCCCATAACTAGAGAATCCACTGCAGATACAAAATCTTTAGTAATTGATGAAAAAGGCGATGAAAATGTGCAAAAATATACCGAAAATAATATTGAAAAAATGGTTGATCATTTCCTCAACGAAGAAATCGAAAAGGTTTTGAAATCCTTTGATGAAACTTTATTACATTATAACAGACAAACTTCAAAGAATTCTGAGGATCTTGAAAAGGAAGTATTTGGTAGTTTTATAAGACCGAAAGATGAAAATTTTGATATTTTGGATAATTTAAAGCTGTTCACAGATGAACATGATTGAATGCCAAACGATGAGAATTTTAAAAAGGATTTAAATGAAGAGCATGAAAAACAGGAAAAAAAGCAAATTTATTCGTGTTAAATCTTAATGTTTATTTAGAAAAAAATCATAAAAACTTATAAAAAATATAACTTAGCAAATAAATACCTGTTGTTTATTCAATTACAAAAATTTGGCTTGCTGACAACTTATTAGGTGGTTGAATTTTGAATAAAGCTTAAACTAACATAACAGCTTTCTTTCAGTAAAACTTAAGATACTTGTTTTGGAGTTAACGGAGGGAAATAATTTATAATTCATCTCTAATATGAGGAGGTTCTATTTGTGTATATTCCTCCTCATTCTCATTATTAGTATTTTCAGTTTCATCATCATTTGTAAAGGTTTCAACTAAAAGCAAATTAAAAAAAATATATATAAAAAAAAATTTGAATAAAAATCACAATATTTTTGATTTGTTTTTAATCTTATAAGATTGTTAAGATAAATTTGTGCTATTTTTTATTTCATGACTATATAATAATGCATATATTTTGTTTTCAATTATTTTTGTTATACTACTATTGTGCTACTCAGTTGTTATATGTATTATTTTTTAATTTTTCTTATTCACAGAATAAACATTTTGCATTTTCTTATATCTTGTATAATGTATGTATGTCCGTTAAAATTCAAACTATGCTTAAAATGTAACTAATTGTCTTACTTTTGCCTACGATAGTATCATTCTTTTTTTTACAATGATTTCATAAGCATTTCCTCTAATTGTTTTGTATCTATTTGTGGCTTATTAGCACCAGCTGGTGTTGAGCTGAGCCAATATTCGGAAGCGGCAATGTATATGGCGACAGCAGCACCAACTATATACGCAATATGTGTTGAACTTTGGAAGATAACACAAGTGGCTACACACAAGCCAAAATATGTTAGAAAACGTGTTATATTTACATATTGATCACGTTTCTCATTAGAATCATCTGATGCAGAAAATATATAAATATATATGATATTTAAACTTTTTTTAGATAAATATAAAACAAACATGCTTACCTTGACATTTCCCATCTTTAAGACTATAACCGTCAGCACATTTTTTACACATATCTGGACCATCGCCATCACAACCATCACAAGAACGATCACATTCGAGACAACTGTGAGAGCCATCATTATTGACACAAAATTGATTAGGACGACAGACTCTGGTTTTGGCTAAGCATTCATTAATGTCTAAACAACCATTGGATTCATCCCAACGCCAACCTTCATTGCATTTAATACATGCTAAAAAAAATTATTTATAGATGTCGTTAAACAGTTAGCACATATATACATAAAAGAATAACGTTGAGGCAACTTTATGTACCTAAAACTTTACAAAAAAAAAAAAAAAAATACAATTTATATACGAGTCCATAGAGTTTTCGCAACATAGCAAAAGTCTATTGGTCATTGTAATTAATGTAATAATGACCTTCTTCAGAAGCCACATGGCTAAAGGCCAGGCGTGTTTATGGTCTAACAGCGAGTAATTAAGGCCCCTGTTATCTTTCACAAGACTTACTATTTTGATGTTGTATATTTGAAACTCTGATTACGATTGACATTATATATTTTAACTATTATTTACAACATTATTTTTATATGTTATAGCCAATAGAACACAACATCTATGTGTCGTGAACGATAAATGGTGCCTCAGAATTACATTGGCGTTATCAGAGCCATATTTCACACTTAATTGCTCTCATATTGTTAGCTAATATATTGAATTTTACAGAATTTAGGTTTAAAATTTTTATCAAGTGATAAATACCTTTTGATGTCACCCGATAACCATTTCAATACTTCATATGTGTAGAATCTGTGCTCCGTTTCTGTATTTAAGCGTCTCGAAAGTTACAGAAACTAGGCACTAAATCTGAACCGTAATTGATAAAACTGTGTGCAAAATGTTAAGAATAATTAATTTTAAAAATTGCAATCAGCAATTTGATTACGAGGTTAAATGCTTCGTTGGAAGCAGCAATTGATTCGAAATTGAGCTGTATAATTACTGATTATTCTAGAATTAAATTTTGAAGATTTTACAAACTAATGGTGACCATTTTGAACTTTAGTAAATAGACTTATAGATACCCTTTAAACAAAATGCAATTTTTATAAAATCTCACGCTTATCTAACGATTTGCTTTAAAAATTAAAGTACTATTTAGAGTTTCATGTCCAACAAAGGTTGTGTAGCCTCTGTCTACTGAGTACAGGACAATCACAAGTGTTTCCAGTTTTAAGCGTTTCTTTCACATAATCGGCAGACGTTGGTGTCGGAGAGACTAATTTTGTTTAAGTGGTACACAAAAAGAACTCAATTAAAAGGCTTAATTCTGCTCAACATAGCGAAACATTTTATCTGAGATTTCCAGATTTCCGAATTAAAATTAAGTTTAAGTTTTTAAAATAAAAACCTTGTACAATATATTAAATAGCTAAAGTATTGTTTATTAATAATTCAAATTTATAACTCACACTTTGGTCCAGCACCCTTGCAACCATGTTCTTTCTGACACGCTTTATGACACTCCGAACATAATAATTTAGTATCATCACGAAATGCTTCATAGAAACCATTCGCACATTCATTACAATTATCCCCTGTATAGCCTTCGTCACAATTACATTTGCCATTCCCCTTGCGTGTGCCATCACCCTTACATTTGCCATTACCACGACAATCAGTACAAGGCTTACATTCAGCACCATAATGACCACTAGGACAACAGGCCTGCAATTGTTCTATGCATAACCATTTGTGTAAGTCTTCTTCCTGTTCTTGTTTGTGTGTAAACCACTCCTCCAGCAAGTGTTCATGATCATTGGCCATATCATGGCATTGATCTTGGCCACGTCTTACATCACTACATAGGTGCTCTTGAATCTCTACTAAACGAACTTCACTGGTTTTATAGGAACGCAATTTTTCCTCTTCCCAAGCCGCATCACCACCGGCATGTTTACCACGACTGGTCTTTTCCAAGCCCAATTTAAAGGATGTCACCAAAGTAAAGCAGGCTTTACAAGGTGGCAGTTTAGTAGATCTCTCCTTTTGTTCTTTAGGATTCAATGGAGTCTCTGCCGTAGCTGCTGCAACGCATAGTATTAATAGTGTTAGAAAAACATGCATAGATTTTTGAAAGTTTTGCCTCATATTTAGCAGAGAAGTATTTATAATGAAAATTGGTGCTTAATTTATAATTTTTCCAATTGATTTAAATTGAAAGATAATCAACTAGCACGAGTAGGTTTACGTGTAACTTTTTATTTTCTTTTTCTATCCTCTTCAATACAATTCAATCAACCACCAACAACAAGAAGAAAACAGAGTCAGTTTTTCCAGAACTTATTTTTGTTTTCTTTTCATATTTTTCCAATTTCTTATTTGATTGCCACTTGCGTGTGCAAAGAAATGTCACATTTTTGTTTATTTCTTTTTAATGTTTTCTTCTTTGTGTGCCGGTTATTATGAACATCAGCTGTGATAGTTTTTGAAAACACAGGGTTGTTGTTATTATGGTAATAGAGTGTCATATTAAAAAATCGTTTTTTAATTAAATATTTGCATACGATATTAAGTCATTGACCGAATGTATAATGATTTTTAGATTTCAACAGTAAAATTATTTTGAAAAATAACAAATTATGTCTTTTGATTGTTTGATTGCTATATGACTATCCTCAAGGTATTGACGTAATCAATGCAGGAGCAATAATGACGAAAGCCAACCTATTCTTTTCTGATGTCGTGGATAACCTTGTTCACCATACTTAACAGTGTGATGCGCCTCCAGTTCCTACATTCGAACAAGTTCCCTTTGTTTTTAAGAAGGGTGATAACACCTGCTTTTAATTCAACTGGGATCTGTTTTGTTGTCCAGATACATATTGTGTAACAAAGGTCGTGATATGCCTATAAGATAAAGCGAACGAACTTGTAAAGTTGAGTGGAAAAGCCGGCTTGGGAATATAAGTGTATAAAGAGGTCTAATGTCGTGCGCCGTAACACTAACAGTAACTACCATATTTCAATCAACAAATATCAATAAAATTGTAGTTTAGCGAGCACAAATCCATGAAAAATCAAATCATTATAAATCAAAAATTGTTAACAAAAGTTAAGTTGGAAACATTTTGTTGAAGCCCTATATTCCGTCGAAAAATATTGATTTTTATATTGATATTTCTCTATGTATATATTTATCACATTAATATAATATTAGTTTTGTTGAAAGTTTGATTTATTCTTTATTTATTACAATATTCTTATTTATTTTTTATAAATCGTACTCCTATTAATTAATAAATATACATACAAATTGTAAGTTTTCCTTATGTTTATAACAAATTTTTGGTTCAAAATTATAACTTTTCTCTTAATTTTTAATTATAAAAAAGTTACATAAAAATACTCATATTTATTTTCTTAACTTTTAATTATATAAATTGGACAAATTCAATATAATATACATATATGTATGTATGTATATTATGCAAAATATATGTATATATTATTATGTAAAAAGCCTTCATTATATAAATATATGCCAAAGAAAATTATAAAAAATACATAAAAATGTTGCATAATATATTAGTTTATTCTTAAATTTTTAAATGGCTGTTTTAAAAACTTAAGATACACATTAAAAAAAAAACTTTTTTTTTTGCAAAAAAAAATACTGACATAAATTTGTTAATAAACAATATTTTTTTGTTAAATACTAATGCGAGTTAATAAATGATTTGTATTACAGCTTGGCGACGAATTCTTATAAATGTTATTTCTTTTCATCAAGGTACTCTGTTTTATGCATTTATGTAATTTGTAAAATTATATATTATTAAATAGGTAATATATATTATTATTTTTTTAGTTTTAATGTTGGAATATATTGAATGCAAATTTATAAATATATTTACGACTTTACAAAGTTACTGTACTTTCTTTATAACCCTACTAAATCAAACAAGTTTTATATAAAAAAATCCTTAACTTTGTATTGAAAAAAGCATCCCCGTAAGATACAGTACAAAACTTCACTTTCGCCGTCGTTATGCTAGATTTTAACATAAATTCTAATTTACTTTATTAGGTAGTTAGTTTCACACAATGTAATAAACATTCTTATCGTGTTTGGCTTAGTGGTTGTCATATTTTTTGTTCTTTTTTTTTTTTTTTTTTTTTTTTTTTGTTTAATAAATCTGTGTCGATATGGAAGACTAGCTTAACTTAACTTAAGCTATTTTTACTTGCCGACACAGGTATGGTAAAAGACAAGGTACAAAGAAGGAAATATTGAATACGACTAAAGTTTTTTCAACGGAAGTGCATTCTGTTAGATTTTTTCCTAAATATGATAAATCCGTGTCGGTAAGTAAGAATAACTTAAGTCGACTTAAGCTAGTCTTCCATGTCGACAAAGATATTAATGAAAACTTTTGCTTCTTGTCAAAACACGATAACGACTACGACAAATTCAACAAGGAAACTTTTTTTTACAAAATGTAAACTTCCATTTCGAAATCGAATAAGATCCAATCGAAGCAAGATTTTTAGAATTTTTTTATTTGTTCTCATAGTGATTAACTTCTTTAATAATCAAACCATAAAAACAAATTTGGGCATTTACGCTTTATTCGTTTTTGAAAACGTGCTCGATTTCAATTTATACCACATTGGTGAATAATATTCAATAATCACTTTAATTCTATCTTAGTAGTTTAGTTTAAAACTTATTCTCGGTTACTTATTTTAGTGTGATGTTTAAACAATAGCCCTTATCGCGTCTAACACAGTTTGTAATAGATTTAAGAACAACGATATAATCTCACTTATGTTAAAATGTTGCTTGTTTTCAGGATAAATATGTCTAAGAACGATTACGACTCAACAACAATCATAAAAACCAATATTTAAAAAAATATTTGATCAAATGAGGAATGCAATAAAGAAAAGAAAAAAAATGCGTAACATGGTTATCAGGCGCAAAACATTGCATCACATAGTAATAAGAGTAATTAAATTAAGCGTTCTCAAAGACAATTTCGAAAAATTTTGAAAACTATACTTAATTATCCATATAATGGTTGTCGTGTTTCGGCATTTTGATCTTAAACATGCAAAATTTTTCTTTAATCTTTTACAAAAACGTCGAAAAGTGACTATAACTCGCCAACCATGACAAGAGTTATTTTCAGTCGAATTATAAGCTTTTTTTATTGAGTATGAAAAAATAAACAATAAAAACCACCACCCAAACAAATAAATGATATCTTAATATAAAAGCAATAAATATAAAGGATACTTTTCTATGCACATATGTCTACAATAGCCACTTTAAACTTCTTAACGTTATGACATATTTTGACACTTTCACAGCACTGAAAAACTTTTTTAACCTTAAAAATCTTTTTATATTTAAAAACAATTTACTAGTTATACTTTGACTATAAGACCCGCTACTAAAAACATTCTCTGGAAAAACTATGTTTACTATACATATTTGCAAGATCAACAAATTGTTAAACTAAGCTTTACTTCTTTTTCTTTGTGAATAGCAGAGATTTAAGTGCGAGCATTTAAAGTGCTCTGACTAGTACTGGCTGATAAACCCATTTCCTCATCAGATTCATCCGAATCTAAAGGACTAACACGTATAGCCTGATACCATTTATTGGTTAAATCGGCCATTTGTGATTTACACTCATGTAACTCTTGACTATTGAAGCGACGCGTAAAGAACGGTATAAAATATTTTCGATCTAAACGTCCAAAACCTGCGATACGTGTTTGAGCAAATGATACATCTTCCTCTTCAGTGAGTTCCGATAAATGTTCAGAATCAATAGCCTGACCCCATTCTCTGGTCTTCGAGAGAGAAATCGATTTTGAACGCTTGCGTGAATTACTTCTTTGGCGATTGGCGGCTGCTACTGCAGATGTGCCACTGCGTGAACTACGAGAACGTCGTTTTTTACCCGGCTTTAGGTATTTCAACAAAGGCATAGTCGAGCCACCAAAGAAGAGTGTTGTGAATAAGACAATAATCAAGGTGGTGGTTATAATGACATGTCTGGTTTCATCACTAGATAAATCTAAATGCAAAGATAAAGCATAAGAAATGGCACCTCTTAGACCAGAGAACCACATAATAAATTGCATTTTGTTGGTGATTTTATGTTCTCGAAATTTATTGACCAAATAAGCCAAGGGAAAAATATTACAAGCTCTGCCTATCAGACACAAAACTATAGCCCATATCACAAATGATAGCTCAACTTGATGTTTAAACGAGAATATTGCCAAACCCAAGTAGGCAAAAACACAAGTTTCCGCTATAAAAGCCAATGTACGCATCGTTTGTTGCATCGTTATTTGAGTAACCGTAGACAAATTGAAATGGGTGTAGTGTGACATGACAATGCCACAAAATAATATAGCCATTATACCACTTAAATGTATACCTTCAGCTAATACATATGGTGCATAAGTAAACATTAACATAATGGCAAATTCTAATGAAGGATGTTTTCTTAAATCTACGTGTTTCAATAGCAGCGCTGAGATCAAAGCAAATATTACACCTATACCGGCCGAGGCGAAAAACATTTCGCAAAATGTTTTCAACGCTGAAAAAATAGCCTCACCTGTTGTCATTTTAGCATAAGCTGGACTATTTGCAGATTGTATGACGGTAGTGGTTAAAACAATTGAAATGGCATCGTTTAATATACTCTCACCAAATACCAACATGTTAAGTATGGGATCCACATCCAAAGCATGAAAGATGGCTACTGTAGCTACAGGATCAACAGCGGATATAAGAGAGCCAAAAGCAAAAGATTCCGAAAAGTTGAGGCTACAAAAGAAAAAGTTTTTGTTATTTACTGCTATGCACCAAATGAAATATGATTCGAATATACCGTCCATCTTTAATTTACTTACCGATAAGCAACCTCAGCTAATCCCAACAAATATATGCCCGCTCCAATTACCAGAGCCGATATTGTTGTACCTACTATAGCGAATACTAGAATCGAGCCAATATTTTGGAAAAAGTTACCCTTATGTAAATTGTAGCCGGATTCAAATATAATGGGAGGCAATAGAACCAAAAAGAAACCGGTGGGTGAAAATACTTCTTCCCGTTTCCAGCTGGCATTTTCTCCAGACATTACTTTTAAGAAGAGACCGATTAGAGCACCCAAAAATACAACAACAATACTTTCGGGTAAATATTGGAAGCCTGTCTGTAACATTGAATGAATCAAGAGAATACCCAACATTATAACACAAATGACAAAGAATAGAGATAGAGAGGAATTGTGTTCCTGTTCAACGGCATGATGATCGGGTAGTGGGGGTTCTGTTGCGGCTGTTGTAGTATTTTGTGTTGAATTTGTAATGCTAGCTGGTGTAGTCGTTGTTGTAGTACTGGTAATATTAGTAATAATTGTCGATGATGTATTAGTAGACGAGGTCGTATTTGAATTATTTATATTGTTATTAATATTAGTATTGTTGTTGCTATTATTATTATTGTTGGTATTACTTGTATTATTGTTATTGGTACTGTTGTTATTATTATTTGATGAACCCGTTACTACTTGACCATTCTCTGAAGGCTTTGAGACTTTGTTTGACTCTTTTTGTGCTTCATTTTGTTCGGACTTGACAAATTCCACGGCATCCTTCGAAGGATTTTGATTATTTGTGTCGGCTACTGTATTTGCTGCTGATGATGATTGCTGAGCCTCTTCAGCCCTTATTGCAACTGAACAAATGGTTAATATTGTTAACAAGAGCATAAATAACCACCAACACAAAGATTGTTTATTTCCTGCCATTTTTTCTTTATATTTCATTTTTATTTATTTATTTGTAAATGTTAAACATAAATTTTCTTATACACGTCACTTTATTTACTCTTTGTAATTGTTTTACAATTTATACATTTTCACGAACATTCTAATGAATTATTAATCATTTTACTTTTCAGGTTTTGTGCGTTATGGAATGTCAGCCGAGTTTTTTTTTCTTTTTTTGCAATTACATTTTTCTTGTTTTCTTCAGTTTTCTACAACAACACGTCACAAGCAAACACATGCAAATGTCAAACAGCTGTTCAACTCAGATCTCCGTTCGTTTACTTCTTGCGCATGGAAGGAAACAAAGCATAGCCCAGCAAGCAATTTTGAAGTGATAAGTGTGAAAGAGATGCCAGATGATAATTGTTCTGTTATTTTTGATTTCTACATTATTTATATAAAAAAAAAATATTTACAAATGAATTAGTTTTTTTTTTTTTTTTTTAATTTATGTATATTAATATGTTTATCGGGTACGTACTGTTAGACTAAGAATACACTCACTTTTAATAATACCGATCGAATTAATTTTTGTGTAATCGGTTGTGTAACCTTGGATACAAGGTACATGTCGAAATTATAAACAATACTCCATGAAATTTGGAAAATTGCCTTTTTTCACTCAAAGATGAATTTAATTGTTTCTAGTTAGAATTGGTTCATAATTTAAGATAGCCCCTATAAAAGTGTACATCTGCTTTCTAAGACAAATTTGATGAAGATCTGTTCATGATCGACAGTGACCTCAATAAAAAGGTTTTTCTAACCTTATGTTATGTCACATGTTGTTATTTACTGTAACTATTAGTCAGAAAGGTCGAAAACTTCGAAGGGTTCTAACCTTCGAAGTTCAGTAAAGACGAAACCGTTTGATCCCTGTGTCGAATTTACTAAAACTGTTCCTGAATTGATTCTTTGATTAAGTTAGCATGCGGAGGCTGGCGCGGTTTTGTAGGTAGGTTCAGTGTATGTCTTTTTAGAAGAAAAAAAACAGATGGAAAAGGAAAAGAAAACCAGCAAACCCTTAACAGCTTACCAAGCCATTTGCCAGTAACCTCATCGAGTTCGCCTAGTATGTGGCAACCAAGCAACCTCAGCCATCGTCGCTAAAGCCCTGGACAATGGCACAGTAAGTGCTTCAAAGTCTATATATCCTGTACAGCCACGCACAACTTGCAAAAAACTAGCGTGTTGTTGTCCTATCTGCTCATCATTCCAATTATCAAGGAGTAACCAATAATTATGCACATAATGACTCTCAAGCAATCCTGACTTATACACAGAAGAACTTTTGTATCTGCTATTCTCATACTAGGTCACAATGTCCTAGATAGCAGGATTTATTTTTTTAGGCATGATTTGTCCTGTCTAGAGTCCATTTTCTAAGGTAAGACTATATTTGGAATAATGGAAGAATGCTAATGGAAGAATGCTAAGCGGAAAATACAAAAAAAATTAATTAAATTAAAATAGGCACCTGAATATCTTTTACAGACCCTTTTATAATTTTAATATTTTTTTAAGGTATAGGTACACTATTTATTTATTTATTTACTATGTTGATTATTCAAAATTTCTAATAATTATTAATACGAGTAACATAAGAACTTATAAAGTTTCCATTCATAAAAGGAATGACTGTGTTTTCCTTTTTTTTTTGTCAAATCATTCTCGGTACGTCTTAAAAAAAAATGGTTGCGCGAATTTGTAAACAGATCCGAATAATGCACGTAGTATAAATTAATTGATTATTATCAATTTCACAATTTTAATACTTAAAATACGAGTGCCTCCGTGCTTCTGATGTTGATGTTGATGTTGATGACATTTAAGATGACAAAAATCGTTCTTAAAGTCATAAACTAATATTATTATTTCTATTTCTGCTTCCGACGCTATCCATCTCTAGTTGACTGATAATAGAATATTAATTATCAATAATATTGATGAATAAAAACAAAAATGAAATGTTATTTATAAAATACATAAATTGAGCGTGCCGTCTTTATTATCAGGATTACCAGATACTTAAAAACAAAATATATTTAGGTACAATTTTGTACCCTACACCAGCATTGCTAGAATCAAAAGATCAATTTCATAAATTGTTAAAACCTTAGATAAACTAACTGCACACATCGTTGCTTATATATCGATTAAAATGTATAATTTTTTAAAAGGACTACAACGAACGTACAAGGGTTGTTCTTCTAAGAAATTATGCGTTTGAACCGAAATTTTATGATATTTGGCTTATACAAACCCAACTCATAATGACCCAGCATTGTGTAGACGTGAGATATATACATTGATATATCTCACGTTTACACCATTTTACTTTTTGTCAAAAATTCAAACCGATATTTAAATTTTACTTTAAAATCTAATTGACGTCTTTCAAGATATTTATTTTTGAATTATATGTATTTAATTTCATTATTTATAATAGTAGTTTACTTTCATTCTCTCATCAGTAGTAAAAGACGTAAATTCCATATTATAAAGTCTACATCTTTCCTATTTCTACCGTTAAGGCTATCTCTGCCCCTCCTGATTTGATTTCTTGTATATTTCGTTCCTGGAAGTCTTATCAATCTAGGTCAATGAGATCATAGTTTGGGCCTTAATAGGTTAATGATAGAAACTTGAATCGAAAAATTCCTGTAGCAGTGAGATATAAGTTTAGACCTAGATAATTCACCAAAGTTGGCTAGCATGTAACCGTTTGATAGCTAGTGCAGGGCATTCACAGAAAAAGCTGGAAGACAGTTTCTTCTTTTTTCTGTCATTGCAACTGCAAAGGGGAGTCCAAGTCGATTCTCATAAATACCAAGCATCAAATGTTCAGTTATTACTTATCAGATAAATATATCCCTTCTATTAAGATGCGTAATGCGTTACTCATTAAAAGAGGGCCACATTAACCTAGCCCCCTACAGGTGTCCAAAATTACGCTATCTATGTTTAACCTTTTAAAGGAAGAGTGTGAAGATACTACTTTCAATATATCTCAGAGGAACTGCGACTGAAACCGCATTAAGGGTATTCAAAGCTGATCTCGTTCCGTCTACAGGCAGTCGGCTTTTCATTACAATACAAGTCTAAATGCTCAGGGACCTAAACTAAAATAATTAGATGTGTATCAGTGTATGAATTTAATCAGAGAAGCGCCGCCTAGCTATCGTCATAAAAACCGATCTTCTACCTCACGAATTTTTCAACTTAAAAAACCTCTACAGTTATTTGGATGACGGTGAAAAGATACCTATTCTAAGCTTGTCTGCTTCTTACACCAGAGTTTTTTAATTTTACCGATTTCTAATTTAAAATTTATGTGATAGTTAGGGTGAATTATGAACCGATAAAATATATTACAACAAATTATATAAAACAAATGTTCTAATTCAACTTAACGTGACTGAATTTTCGAAGTTTCGATTTTTTAAAGGTTTGAGTTAAGTGAGAACTGATCTTCATTTTATTTTGCAATGCAGTAAATTGTAACAAAAGGCTTAATTTGACAAAATTTAATTAATGTATGACTTAAACTAAGTGCCACCTATAATGTTAATGGTAATTTCTGCGCATTTAAGTTATATAAAGCAATTATTTGGATCAAGTTTTGTGTAAATATACCTTGTTTTTGAATGATACAATCCATAAAATCCTTTTTAAGATTAGTATAGTAAAAAGAAGTTCCCTAAAATAATAGATCAATTCAAACTAAACAAACAATTTTTAATTTTGGTTATAAGTACTTAGTTATTTTCAAAGTTTCGGACCAATTTAATTACATTATCGATTCGATTCAAAAAATTCATTGAATAAGTTATTTGAGAAATATAAAGCTTAAATATAGAAGAAATCTGTCAAAAATTTGAAATTAAATTAAATTTATTCTTATTAAGTAAAAAATTTGCGAACTATAGTTATAAATGGTAAATTACACAATTAACTGCTAATATATGTATTATATCACTTTTTATTAAGACAATTTATACCGGGTGTATGTTTATGATCTTTTTTATTTGTTTAATTGTTATAAATGGTAAATTATACAATTAACTGCTAATATATGTATATCACTTTTTATTAAGACAATTTATACCGGGTGTATATTTATGATCTTTTTTATTTGTTTAATTGTTAAAACTTTATTAATGTAACTAACTAGCAGGCACATATGTATTTTGTTTAATGTAAGAAAAATTAAATATTTTTAAAGTCTTCTTATCAATTGTCTACACAAATTTCCGCTATTTTGGCAGCCCTATACGCGACAAAAGCCATTGGGTCAAAAACGTGCCTTTTGCAGCGTGTAGTCTTTACTAAGGATTATTTCTACGCTTTAATCTTAAGTCAACGAACTAAAACGAAAAAGAAGAAACTATAATACAAATAAATCTTAATACGATGAGATCTTGAAAAAATAACAAATTTGCGTTTCTGTACTTATTATTAATTAAATTTAATTAATTATACTTAATTTGAAAAATAATAATAAAAAAAATGGTTCAAAAATTAAAATTATGTGCAGATGCAAATGAGGAATGAGTGGAAAACGTGTGGAAATCTAAAATTTAAATATTTTCCTATTTGATTTGAAAACTATTATTGCAATAAAAAAATTAAAAATGAAATAAAAAACGATTAAGATTGTTTACTTTAGATAAAATTAAAAAGAATAAGTAAAATAATAGTTACTTTTCATATTCTATACTATGTAACACCTTATTAAATAGATCAATCAACTTAGAATTAATTTTAAAATTATCCGTCTATCCATGTACACCTTATTATTAAAAAGCGGATTTTCATATTTTTGATATAAATTTAACAGTTTTCAGTGGTTCAAGGATATACCACGTTTAAAGATGGGAAAAGGTTAAATACGCGGTAAAATGGGTAAATAGGTAGATACCCAGGTATTTACCTTAAAGGTTGGTATAAACTATGCTGTAGAAAGTTTAGTAGCAATACATTGTGCAGTATAATGTAGTGTATTTTGTAATCAATTGTATAGTACAGTAGTAAAATAAGAACTTGAGGTAATAACTATATTATATAGACATATTTATTTTTACAATATAACATTACATAAATCGAAAACATATGTGGTATGCAGCTACACACCCAATTTTTAACCCACAAATCCCCTCCAGAATTATAGTTTGCTATGTCCATCATTACATTTATATTAAAATTGGTACTCATATCGTAAATAAACTGCATAGCAATTAGATAATCGGTTGAAGCTACGAGTAAGTCGTGCCCTTGATTATTGGTATCAAAAAACAAGCAGCCAAATGAATTCAAATGTTGTTTTTCCTGATTGACAAAGAGAAGTTGTCAGTTGCTGTATCAAAATGTTTTTTTTTTTTTTATAAATAAAGGAATATATCCGGATAGAATCCCATCTGTAACCATGTTGATTTTGGTGAAAATTAGTTCATGCAGATATCTTCTATAAAAATCTACATTCAAAAGATTATTTTTTATCACAACTAATACAAGAAAAAAATCTATTCTACAAAACTGTGTTAAAAATGTAATAAAAATCGGCTGATAAGTAATCCAGTTTGCCTTACAAATTTTTGCCTAAAAATCGAAAAGAATTAATTATTTCTTTGGTAGGTTCATGTTCAATGGGGTCGAATGAAGTCGAGTCGGAAATTTTGTTTTCATAGTAGAAATAATGAACAAGATGTATTATTTAAATATACTAAAGGATAATTTTACACAATACCCCTCAAAGTCAAATTTATGTTGGGGTTATTGCTTGTTTCAGGACAATAACCCGACACATTCTGCTCTAATAGTAGAATAATGACTTCTATATAATGTAAAAAGGTGATATCACATTCTCTACAGAGCTCTGGCTTTAATCCTATACAGAATTCGTGAGTGTATATGGAGTCCAAATTACTTCAGCGCTTAGTTAGGAGTAGAAATTAACTCAAGACTGTATTCCTGGATATATGGGAAATAAACCACTCAATATCACCAAGAATCTAGTTCATTCTATGAGAAAAAGGTGACCAAAATATGTACTAACTTTTTTTGCTATAAAAACTGCAATAATTTTGAGATAGACTTATTTTTGATATTAAAATGAATTTGTTAAATTAAATAAAAATTTTTATAAAAAACTGACTAGTTTACCTTTAAATTGCTTTTAGTTTTATATTAATATTTTTAACGGTTACAGAAGAGATATCTGAATTTGAAAACCGGAACTCTTACTGTACCAGATTTTTTTCTCACTGTACAATGCGTATGACTGCAATATATTTATATCTGTGCACTCTTTCCAGATTTATTTCGCAATGTTGCACACGTTTCCCCAGCCAACACATACAAGTTTGGTCTTTTTAAGTAACTGTAAGAGCTTTTAGAAGGTAACATAGACCTCTAATGCAATAGGTTCAAACCTTAATTACTAAAAGTTTTTGGTTCTCTTTTAATTTTCTATTTGTTCTACTGAAAGCTAAGTGCGAAATATTCATACTTATTATCCAATGACTATGACCGATATTTAAGAATTTTTTAATTTAATTAAATATTATTCGATACGAAAGTTTATTCGTTTGACGGCTTAGCTGCGGATTTATGTTATATACATATATGTAAATATGTATGTATGTAAGTACAGATACCCGTTTTTCCTTTAATAGAATGTATACATAGGTACATACATATTATTCGAAAATTTGTAAGCTCGAACTTTTTTGACCTTTCTTATCATGTAAAAATCATGAACAAAGAGATATAAAAACAAATGTTCAAACTTAGCAAAACAAGGAAAGAAAAACATGTTGCACACATGGTGGAAGTACAAAATAAAATAATTGATTTTAATTGAATATGAAATGATAACCTTCTAATCGAAGGACTAAAAATATATGATGGAAATTGTCGCATTACCTAGCAGTATATGTACATATACCGGTACAAATGGCATTTAAAGCATTTGCATTATACAAGCTGCTAAAGATGTTCAGATATGCAGTCACCTCTCGGTGTTTTTTTACTTTGGTTTATCTTGCGTTTAAAAAAGTATTTATTCCGCTAACAGGTTTAAAAGAAAGATTAGCATTAAAATTGTTTTGGAGGCAGAAATTTTGCCTATCTAAGTAAAAATCAAACATAATTCTATTAAATTTTATAAACATTTCAGTTTAAATTTATTTTTTTTTTTGCACTCCTAAAATTTTCTACCAATCAGATCGTCAAAACCTGTCTCATAGTTGGAGGTATGGTATTTGCGTCACAGCATTAAAAATTTTCATCTTGTTTATACAAATTGATATCAAATATATGCAATTTTTTTTGCTCTAAATTATTAAGATGTTTTATATTAAATAACATGTTTAATTTGTATTAAGAAGTGCTGCAAATCAGTTTAGATGGCTGAATATTTTTTTATTTTTGGCATAATTTTTACAAAAATATACATTCGATGATGGTCTTTCTGTCATGTTATCATTGGAATACAGAAAAAAGGTCACATATTATTTGTTTGTTTTTCATAAATAAAAAAATGTAATTAAAGTTATTATGGCATGTTTTTTGGGGTTTGGGGTTTTATTTGCAAAAAAAAAGAAATATACAAAAATAAAACAAATTTAAAGTACAGAATTAACCAAAGCTCTTCATATCTTAGATAGGCAAAAATTAAACTGAAATTTAGTTCACAATAGTATATATACGTAAATATATACACTCTTTCGCCAAAAAATGCACTTGTTACCTCTTTCTGTGATATACAGGTATGTCACAGAATTCAATTCCGATCGAAAGTGGAATTAATTCCGTTAGCTCTTATAGAAAAGTTTTTGTCTGATGTGGATAGATAAAGAAAACTTTAACTATCCACACATGCAAAATATCATATTTTTTAAAAATGATGGGGTGTATTGAATGCCAAGTTATTTAAACCAAATTTAGAAATTTCAATTGTAACCATTCTCAAGATATAAAAAATCATTATTTAATTTTTATGGGAGGTACCATGTCAACTTATACGTTTCCGCTCACTTTTCAACTGGTGGTTTGTACTATCTAACATGTGATTTAGACCAAATTCAGAACCTTCCATTATAATCGTTCTCTAGATATACAAAAATCAATATGTAATTTGTATGGGAGATGTCACACCCACTTATTCAATTTCGCCCCTATTTTGACTGATGATATGCATTAACCCCTAAGTTATTTAGATCAATTTCAGAACTTTCCACTATTACCATTCCAAAGATATACAAAAATCAATATTTACTTTGTATGGGAGGTGCTACTCCCACTCCCAATTTTCGACTAATGACTTGTATTGACCATAAAGTTATATGGGCCGAATTTAGAGACTCTTACTATTACCGTTTTAAAGTTATAGACATATAAATACAAACTTTATATGGGCGCCGCACCGCCCCGTTGAACAATAGTGATGCCACACACCAAATGAAAGCTTTCTACATATGCTTGTTATATACACAGTTTTACAAATATTTTCTAACTCACACACAGTTTAAATGCTATGACAAATTTCGTTTTCAAACTTATGCAAAACAAAGGGGTTCACTCTAACGCCAATAAAACCGCATATACATAAAAGCCTTAGTATTGAATTTAGACTCCGCTTACAAAATAAAATCGGTTGGCGCATTTCAGAGAACAATAATTACAACGCATTTTATAGTCCTCTTTTATATATATAGATAGATAGATGTAAAACGAAAATTATTTTCGGAATGAAATTTCATTTATATTGCCAACATTATAAATGAAAGCAACTCCAATAGCTTAATTTACTGTAGCAGACGGTGATGTGGATGCACTGCATGGCGTAAAAACTAGAGTGCAATGGAGTTCATATTCTTTATGCCGTGTCGTAAAAACGACAGGATTTACTTTTCTAAATACTATGATATACTATATTGCATTCTTTTTTGTTATTTTTTCCCCAATACTAACAAAAATATTAATTGAAAATACAAACAAGTTAGTGAGAGTTAAATTCGACAAAAACTTTCACCTTGCGCCCATAATTTCTATACTAATTTTTGCAGGTGTTTAGAGCGGATAAAATTAAGGTTCGCACGGTTTGTTTAATGCACGTTTTGATTAGAGACAAAGTTAGAGACAAAGTAATGATAAGTTCACAGTTATTTGAAATTTATGGGATCGCTGAAAAGTTAAACTTCCAATGTTTTACATTTACGGGACTTAAGTCAACTTTAGCTAAAGACGAAAATTATATAATGCACTGAGCTGCCTAAAAATATATTTTCCACGAAAAATATTTTTCTCATCATGTACTGAGAAAACTTGATTTTTGCACTTATTCTATAATTTTTTTTCATATAAATAAATTGATAATCATGAATAGTCGAAAATGATACTGAACTTAAGGATTGTAACTTTTTATTTTATTGTTTTCCTTTATGTCGTAGATAGTTCAAAATTTCGTAGAAGTAATAAAATATACAAATATTACATATAAACTACTAAGTTTATATGCTGAACAGTTTCATATTCAAAGTGAAAAGAAAATAATTGGCCGAAACCGTCAAACCTAACAGTAAGGTTAATAGAAATCTGCGTTTTTAGTGTTAAGTGGTTAAAAAAATTAAATGAATTTTCCCAAAAATGTATGCAAAGTACAATTAATACTGGCAAACATCAATCATACCAATTCGCTGGAACTTTAAGGTTAGCAAATGCAACAGCTAGGCCTTGGCAACTTGAAAAATAAAATATTTGGGTTAAATGTCATTTTCATTGCAAGTTACCCCTATATATAAGCATAAGTGCAAATACGAAGTTTTTATTAATTAATATTAAACATTAATTGAGTAAAAAATCTAGTACTGTCTTTAGGATTTGCAATAATGATTCACTTGGTTAGAAGATGCCTGAATAAGCGAGTTTTATATAAATAATTAAGGAATAGGAAAAATCTATTGCAGTAAAAATATTTTAAATTTTATTCTTATTAAACATACATACTTATTGCGTTTCAAAAAAATATTTTTTTAAAAATAACTTAAAAAACGACGCACTTTTAAATCCAAAATTTATATAAAAAAAAAAAAAAAAATAAAAAATTATCTTATTACTCACTTTGTAATTCAAAGCTTTGTCACAAAAGATCTTTATAGAATAAGATCTTTAAAAAAACGTATTATACTGCCTTGAACTTGAAAGTCCTTCTTAATGTTATCAGAAATCATTTTCATTACATTGTATTTTTAAAGTTTTCTTAAAAAAGACGAAAATTATGTACAGAATGTGGATTATTTACGAATAATATATAAAAAGCTAATGACAAATTTCCAAAAGTTAATTGACGACGCGAAAACAGGAGATAGTATTGTTGAAGGAATACTTAAAGATTATCAGAAATTTAAAAGAAGTCAAAAAAACTTTGAAAATTTTTCTTTACTAATTAGCAAGTAAATGAATACATACCGAGCATATGACTATATTCATAAGACTGTTTCAAGATTGTATTCTATTTCAAACAATAAAAAAACAAATTCCAAAACCAATACCATAACATAAAAGTATTAGAAGAAAGTAATTATAATGATAATAAAATATATATATTTTTTAAAATTTTTAATGAAATAATATATGTATGATGATTTGTTTTCGTATGGAAATAAAATGTTTATAAATGAAACTGAAATTTGTTAAACGAAAACACTTTATTCAAAACTGTCGTTGCGTAAAGTAAGTTTAAAAGAAATGTGAAAAATATCTCATATTAAAAATAAGTATTTTAATTTTTTGTTAAAACTTTTAAATCGTATTAAGTTTATATTAAAATATAAAAAATTGAAAAGAAATTGTTGCGGAATAAATCAAATAATAATGGTGTAAAGGATCAAAATAATTAGTAATGGAAACATTTTAAGCAAGAATAAATAATAAAACAGTAGCCAAAGGATAACTTAAAAGCTTTTAAATTTTAATAAAAAATAAATAAAATGTTTGAGTGGAAAATATTTGTAAATTCAATTAAATTATTGAAATTTTGAAAAGAAGAATTCTGTTATCTTTATTGATTATTGCTTTCAAAACAGAAGTCAAAGTATCAAAGTGATAGTGACTAACTAGGAAATTGTTAAAATAATAATAAAAAATTATGTCTCTAAGTGTGATTCAAATAGTTTTGATGAAAATGTATTTTATGAAAATGTAAAATGATTATGTACAAAAATTCTCTTTAACACTAATTAGCAGCTAAGAAAATTTAATATTTGCAAAATAATGCTTAATAAATGGAAAAAAAGTCTAGACTATTTTCCTCTACAATTGATTATAGACTACACGTGGATACAATTAATAAATTCTATGTTGAAAAAATTACATGTGCGCCAAGATAAGGCTAGGGGGCTAAACGCCGCTTGCGTGATCGAACAAAATAATGTATTGAATGACGAATAACAACCTATCATGTGCATTGTTCAATAACGAAATTCATAACCTCAAACTAAGAAAATTTGATCAAATCAACTCATTACCGAAAGCTACAATTAGACCCAAGGATGCTTGTATATTGAATTAATATATATTATAGTATCGGTTTTAAACCTGTTACTTGTAACAACCTAGACTCAGCTTTAAATATTAATAATTGATTATAAATTATCTGTTTTAATGTGTTTATTTGTGCATGCAGTTTAAATTTAACTTTTCAAGCTCTTTTTGGATTGCTTCGGCAAAACATTTAAATTTTTATATTACACTATGCGACAAAAAACAACAAATAGCTAGGAAGTGATTTTTCTCCGATAAGTACTATCAAGTATAACAAGAAACTGTTTTCGAAATTTTCCAAATAGCACAAAAATGTTGAGCTGCGGGTAAAAGACCTTGTTTAAAACCTTCATACATTTATAAACTAAAAACTTAATACAATATTAACCGGTTTAGAGTTTCTAAGCGTATTTTCATAAAGATTAAATAAGTTAATAATTTTATGTTATACAAAGTTTTTTCTTTACAAAGTTTTTTCGAAAAAATTTTCACTTTAAGCTAAGAATTTAGATTGCTTGAGGGCAAACTCTCCATCTTTTATTTTATTCAGTAAGCAAGCATTCCTACATATTCAGCTTTTATCTTCTTCTAAACCTTAACCCATATTAAAGGAAGCGTTAGGTTAGGTCAGGAAGGTGGATGCAATCTAAAGCTAATAGCTAATGATTCACACTGATAAGCCCAATCATGTTACCCAAACCACATCCGCTTTATACGTCACTAAGTCTTAGGAAGGTTTTTAACTTAATATCCCCATATAGTCTCTATGACAATCCAAAGTGTCTTCACCTATAGTAAACTGAACAACTGAGTTCCCGATTCGTCCAATTTGGATACCCTTCAGTCACTTATATTACTCCATGATTTGTCGCGTTTACCTAAGATTTATTCCCTTACCATCCTTAAAATATAACTTATCGGCCGTTTTACCAACTGTTTCACACATAATCTGTTGATATTGCAGTGACTCAGTACTCAACATAATCTGAGCACATATTGGTCCATTAGGACTCTGACGGCTGTCTTACAGTCAATAACTATCTTAGTGCGATAATTTTCCAAGCTATAGTCTGTTGCAAATTTTTTTAAAAATTTGAAACAGATGGATCTAGCTAATGAAAGTTCAAATTTTTCAAAGTTAGACCCAGGAGAAAAAAATAAACTTCTATCGCAGATCTTAAAAATATATGTACATACATATCAGCAAGAGAAGTCAAAAGTCGTTTTAGCCTTTTATAAAGAGAGACAGGTGGTAAATAAATTGATAGGATCGAGAAAAAAGGGGAATTTTTCTTTCATTTACAAAATACATCCGCGCAACGCCGGATGGGTAAAGCTAGTAATTTGTATAATGTTGTTTTAACATTTTTTATTAACCTTTACTGCCCGACGGTATTTACAATTACCACTACTTATTTTTATGCTTTACTTACTATACAGATATAATTTTTCGATGCATGATCATCAGTTCTATAAAGTACCGTATTTTCTTCCAATAACAATATAAGCGTTTTGCTTTTTTACTATTGTTGCAAATAAAATTAGTTCTAGTGTTTAGAGGTATTTTGGATTTTAATTCTTCGCTTAAATTTAAATATTCTTTACAATTCAAAAGGTGGTGATTTTAATTTTTTATTTTAATACATATCCAAACGTTACATATACAAACGGTAATAAAAAACATTTTGTTTCTACAAAAGTGAAATAAAATCAAATCTTCCCGGTTTGAAAGCAAAGATTCTATACAAAAGTAATAGTTTTTTCATGATAAAGGGTTTTGGGCAATAAAGGGTTAAACGTTGTTATACTTAATTTGGCGTTGTGGGTAAAGTGTATATCACAATATTTTTTTTGCAAATATTTTTTTTTACTAATATGTAAAATATAACTGCCGAATTTACAAGATTTCGTATTGTTGTACAAAGTCTTACAAATTTTTTTTTTGATTTTTTATATAAAACATTATTAAAAAAATGCTCCAATATTTTGTATTTGTTTATATTACATTTAAATAGAAAAAAATAAACTTAAAAATATTTACACTTTATAAATAAGTAAAAAATAACACAAAAAGTTCAGTTCTAACAAAAATTAATATTTTGTGTGACCTCGTTTATTTTTTTTACATCTGCTAATCGGGGCGGCATGGACAAGTCCAAATTTTTTGTTGTTTCGTGGGTAATTATTTTCCACTCTTCCATTAGTCTTCTGCAGACCTGAAACTGACATGATGATATTTTTTAAGGTTACGCTTCAGAACATCCCATAAATGCTCTACATCATTTAGTTCGGGAAATTGTGGGGGTGTTCCAGTTTGTTTTAACATTGTTTAGCACCCATTCTCCTACAAGCATCGAATCATTATTCTAAAGCAATGCAGAATTTTCACCTGGGTCTAAAATTTCAAAATTTGGCAGATATCTATTCTTTAAAATCTCAATAACCATAGCCTTATTCATAGCGCCATCAATGAACCTCATTTTCGGCCATACATCGCCAGACCATGGCCGATCCGCTTCCATGTTTCACGGTTGGATTAAAATTCTCTGGTTGTAAAGCCGTATTAGATTTACGCTTTTGTCCGACCATCACCTCCGAAAGCCATAAACTTACACCCGTCGGTGTATATTACTCGTTCCCAAAATGTTAAATCATTTGTGTGTACATTGTGGTACTTTTGTGCGTATTCCAATAGCTTTATTATATGTTCACATTATAAAGAAAACTGAAATTAACAAAACGTACGTAAACTTTTGTAAGCATTTATTTAATACACTTTTTGTTCACTTGCTTGTGAACACTCAGGATATCAATGTATTTTTTATTGTAAACTTCAAAAGCCAAATAAAAAGAAGCAAAGTTGTATTCATAAGTTGATTTTCATATATAAAATGTGATAAATGAAACAAGAAAAGCATTTTTTATTTAATTATGTATATTCACATGTATTTTTTAAAATAAATTTGCTGCTGGTAATAAAAAAAACTGTTTGTGCTTCCATTCTTCTTCCCAATATTTGGCATTCATAATATATTAAAAGCACGGAAACTAATACAACTTTTTAAAAACACATGAATAATACTATGAGTAGTGTACAACAAGTGAACAACTTTTGTATTTCGGTACAATGAAACACTTGATACAATGTTACAAAGGTTTTGTGAATTCAACAAATGCTTTAGCTAACAAGAAAATTATTTTTATAAATCTTTGATTACAATAATTCAAATATTCTTTACATTTTTAACTTAAGCACCATAAACCCATAAGTTTTTGTTTAGTTCTCAAGTATTAGTTATTGATAACAATCAACTATCTGGCAGCTTTTGTGTAGATAATAATTTGGGTGCATACATATGGCAACATTTTGTTTTTAATCAAACGAAAAATAATAAGAGAGCAAAATTGACAAAAACATACCAGCTGATTTCCACATTGTTTTTGGACTTGGAAAAGAAGAAATTATAAAAATTGCAACAGCACATGGAATATAGTGGAGAGTGTTATAGAAAAAGGAATTTTAATTAAATTACAATAAAATTGAAATTTTATTTATCGAAAAAAAAACATAATTAAGATTATTAAAAGTAAAGGTAATTATTGTAAATAAGAAAGATTTTTTCAATAATTTATATTTTAAAATAATTTGTATGGAAGAAATTCGATAAAAGTAACAGCGGCCGCAAAAAAAAAAGAAAAAACGTCATACAGTCAGAGGAAGAAAAGAAAAAAGAGCGGAGACGGCGTGTTGGGCAATATCAAGATCCGAGTATAAATTGAAAACAATGTGAATAACTTGCGCTCTTTTACAATTTGAACTTCGAGGTGTGAGGACGTCGTCGTTATCGTCGTTGAACATCGAATTCATTGAAAAAGTGTTGTGGCAGCCAGCCAGCCAAATAGCCGTATAATTCTATATCTATATCTATACACATATAAAAAATTAAAACAATTCTTTCTTTACTTATTTCTTGTGGCCGCAGGAGCTGATAAAATTTTAGATTTTTCCTTTTTTCTACAACGACCACCACTACAATCTCAAATAAATGTTAGTGTATTTACTGAATTTATTTCATATAATTTGTATTGATAAAACAAAAGTTTAAAATTTATTATTTCGATAAAAGTGTATACAAATTTTAATGGATTTTAAAAAGAAAAACATAAAATATTTTACTAAAAAAGGTTACATAAAAATATTCTATGCGAAAGTCAGAGAATCAAGAAAAAAGAACTAAAATAAAAGTCAAATCAAATAAAAAAAGAAAAATGTGTGAAAAAATTACATTTATCAAAAACAAAAATATACGCAACAAAATTAACAACAACAATAACAACAACAACATCTTTTTATAATATACATATGAGAAAAATCAATTTTTTTATTTTGATTTTGTCGTTATATTATTTAGTTATATGTTGTGGTGTATCTTTTCTGCCAAAAAGTATAGCATTTTATTTAATGCCACTATTTTCCATTATTTAGCCCCTCTCTTCGACTACACCAACCGTAATACAGCAGCAGCAACAGCAGCAGTAACAGCAATAGAAACTATAATAAAAACAACAATAAAAGCGTCAGTTATCAGCATTGAACAGGGAGAACATTGTTTTGTTTATAATAAATCATCATCATATTTTAAAAAGAACCGCAAATTTCAAAAACCACACAAAAAATTCAACAAAATGCCACAAACTTTAACTAATGGTCACTTAAACGGTTGCAACGGTAACGGCACTCAATATGACATGGAAGATGGACAATCATTTTTATTCACTTCCGAGTCTGTTGGAGAAGGACATCCTGGTAAGTCTGTTTTTATGTTTGTTTGTTCTGTCTTATATAAATTGTGTATGACAAGGAGAAATTGCATTATTTTTAACGGGTATGAAGATAAATTCGAATTTGAAAAGCCAAGACACCAACCTTACTTTTTTAACATGCACTAATTTTTCGTTAACAGAGTACTGTTAAGAGATTAACAGTGATTACATACAAAATGTAAAATATCTTAAGGGGATAAGTGAACATTTCGGGAAAATATGAAGAAGCTCCCATATATCACTATATACAAATGTTTGAGCCAAGGGTCTTGTCTAGAGCCCATATAGTGGTATGTCTGGAAAAATCACCGGATTTGAGGAAATCGAATTTTAAAAAGTCGCCTTTTTGAAAAACCTGAAATTTCTTGAGAGGATGAGTAGCTATTTCTCTAAAATATGGAAGTGCTCCCCTATACCACTATATACAAATGTTTGTGCCAATGGTCCTGTCTAGAGCCCATACAGTGGTATGTCTGGAAAAATCAACGGATTTGAGAAAATTGAATTTTAAAAAATCGCCTTTAGACAAGACCCCTGACTCAAGCATTTGTATATAGTGGTATATGGGAGCATCTTCATATTTTCCCGAAATGTTCCCTTATCCCCTTAAGATATTTTACATTTTGTATGTAATCACTGTTAATCTCTTAACAGCACTCTGTTAAGGTTGGTGTCCTGGCTTTTCAAATTCGAATTTATCTTCACACACATTTATTTTTATGGTTTGTTTTTGGTTTTAAACCTAAAAAATCTTATTTTAAACATAACTTTTTTTTTATAAATTAACTTGGCTTCTAATAGGTATATACAAGATTTACTTTATAAAATCTTTATGAATTTTTTTAAACAGTTTTTAAAATTGTTCATAAAAAATAGATTAAAAATAGTTTTCTATTTTAGAAACCACAATGCAATGTATGCTAGTTTAAGGTTAAAATAAGGCTCATAGGTACTACATAGGGCCTCACAAAAGTTTCCCAATCACATCTTTTTAATGCTAACAATTTCATATTAATTCCACGTTATATCCGTCCTCAATTCGGCCTGAATCTGTCGTCCTCTGTCCCTGGATCGGTTGGCATTATTGCTCTCGAGTTTACTCAGTCTATGGCTTATCTATCGCCACTTCCTACTTTTAATTTCGTTATAAGTACAAAGGCATTTGGTTGCATATTTCGTATAGGCGTTAATTCAAAATTATATTTTGCCAATGGATTCACAAGATACTCTTAAGACATCTATTTACAAATGCCTGGACTATACCAACGACTTGTATCCATAGAGTAAAACAAATTTGAGTATACGCACTTTTGGTGTTACGTTAAGTCTGTGATGATTTCCAGACATAGTTTAACGCTTCAAATGTTTGTTTTACCTTTTTCATCCATGAAGTGAAGAATAATAATAAATTTTTATTTTGAATTGGTCAACTGGACTTCAGACACATTCGAATTATTAAAAAATACAATGAAACATTAAACCATGAGTAATGTCATATACATATATTCGACAAAAAGATTTAACGTAACGTAACAATAATGTAAAAATATAGAATTTCCACTTAACCACCGCTTACGACGTTTATTATAAAAAAATCTATCTTTTTCAATTGTTAATACAATATTATGCTCATTGCAAACTTATAACGAAGTTTTGCGTTCCTTACAGAATACGAAGCTCCAGCTCTATAAAATTTTTGTACATTGTGTAGAAAAGGGGGGTGACCAATTCGATTTATTTTTGCTTCTTTTGGACTTAGCAACGAATATTATTTTACTGCAGAGAAGAGCGAATATCAATTATTTTAAATAAATAAAAGGGAAATTTCCATTTTATTCATTAAAATATTTGGTCTAAAGCAATTCAAAATCGTTAAAAAAAAACTGCTTTTGGACTAAGCAATGTATGTTGTTATAATGCCAAGAAGTCATCAGTGGATATTAAAAAATAAAATGAAAATTCCACTTAAAAATATTTCAAAATCAGTAAAAAGTAAGGTTTATATTATTTTTAAATTCTTATAGGAAAACTTGTTCTAAGATTCAACAAAAATTTCATGCATAAAACCGACTTTTAATACTTCATTTTTACTTACTTCTTTCTAACTCATTTGAATTATTGAATAATATGTACATATATACTCTCTCTACCTTATATTAAACTCAGTATATCGTATTTATCCAAACACAAAATGGCGTCACATTCGACTCCTCACTTTACTTGTTGTATCTTAAATTATTTAGTTTATGTAGTTTTCGTTCGTTTATTTTATTTTTTTCTCATATTTAGTTTTACCTTTTTTAATATATTTTTTGTTTGTTTGCTGTTACATATGTCTGATAATTTTACTTTTTGATGTTTTGTTTTCTGTTTATTTTGGTTTAGTCTGTCTGTCTGTCGTGTCTTTGAATAGCCTGCAGTAGAAAGAAAAATGATTTGAGAGAAACATACAAATGCGCGCGCCTCTTTAAACCTCAATTGAAGTCTTGTTGTGAGGTTCTCAGTTTGGGAAAACATATGTTCTTTTTTACTTCTTGCCTCTTTATGTGTGTATTTAAAAAAAGTATTTGTTTTCTTTAAAGGAGACCAAATGTTCATGCAATTAAAAGAGGAAATGATCTTAAGATCAGTTTTACTTGTCAACTGCTTAATGATTTATTAAGTTTTTACTTTGTTCTATAGTTCATTGTCTTTTAAATATTGATACTTAGTTCACATACAGGTAATTTTCTTTGAGGAGATGAAAAGCAAACTACTAAATTACATTTATCTCTTCTCTCTTTCTCTCTCTCTCCCGTGAGCACAGAATTTTGAACTGAATAAAGAGACCTTAAAAAACTTCAAATATCTTTGAAATAAAAGGTAGTTAATACTTCATCTGGCCACCTTAATGTATCTTATTCATGCGCATACCACGTGGTTTTTCATATTTTCTGTGTTTTCTCTTTTTTGACGTATTGAGAAAGATATTTAATATTCGTAATTCTCCCGCACATTATTCGAGCTCAGTGAAAATATGTGTAGACAGAAATACCAAACCAATAAAATTTGATTTACTTTTGAGATTTTGCAAATTGTGAATATAGCGTCTGCAATTTAATATGCATTATCTTTTTATGTCTTTTCTAAAAAATATTGTTTGTTTTTGCGCAAGATACATATGCATGTAGGTACAGAATTTTTTTTATGTTTTCCTGGTTAATCTTTTTGTCTTGTTATTTGTTAGAGGCTGCAAAGTGCATGCTACATATGTATTGGTACTAAACATAAAAGAAGTACCTATTAAACAAAATAAACAAAAATACATAAATAATACTTGTCTTATAATTTTTTTAAGAAATAAAACGTATATTTGAAATGATCTAAAATTACTTCTTCTTTCGTCATAACTTTCCTGGTCTAACTTTGTCTTTCTTTTCGATTCATCTACATTTAAAATTTTTATTATACGATTAAGTATGTATGTATGTTATTATTGTATATGATTTTTATTATGTCGTTCCGGTATTTAGTTATAAATAAAATATGAAAACCACGTGCTTTTTGTTGTTTTTTTATTTTTATTTTGCTACTATCATTGATTTTTTGTTTATTTTGTTTATGGGGGTTAACACTTTCGATGTTTTAATGATTATGATTACGTTTTTAGTTTTTACAATTCTTTAAAAATAAAATTTGCTCTGCTTTTATTATTCTTTTGTATTTGTAAATATTATCATTAGAATATATCATTTTTAATAACATACACTACTAATGAGTGTATAGCAATTAGTTTTTGACGTTTTTTTTATTTGACAACGGAACTAAAACTTTAATTGGACTGATAAGAGCTCCTACTTAGGGTAATTAAAAGGAAAAATGCAATATCTTATGATATTTTTACATATATTTTTAATGAAATAGTGGAAAATGAGAAACATAAAATAAAAAAAAAAAACAAATGTGATTGATCGCTTTTATCTGCTGTAACATTGTTTAGATTAGCAAACAAATAAAAAAGTTTAATTTTTTTTTAAAAGGTGTGCTTTTTTATTATTATTTAAGTAAATATATAAGTTTTATATAGTGCGTAATAATTAATAGTTAAATATTTCGTCAGCAGTTTTTTTTTGCGAATAATAACATCACTTCCTTTAGATATTTTTAAATACAAAACAAATTAAATTACAATTTTTTGAATAGATAATTTTAAAATATTTATAAAAAATAATGTTAACATTGCCAATTTTTTTTGAAAAAAGATAGGCAATGATTAATCTAAAATTTTCATTAATTATGGTTCATATTTTTATACACACATATACCTATATAGGAAAGGATTTGAATTTATTGTTATTAAAAATATTATTTAAATTTTATTTGTATGTATGTATGTACATATATATGATTTTTTCTTTACAAGTATATTATAATAATATAATAAATACAAAGACACATGTTTCTGTAAATCACGTAAAACCACCTAAACTGTCGTTTAGTTGTTTAGGTTGTTTTAGGAAAGAGCCAAGGAATTTATTACAAAAAATAAATACTTTTTATTAAAGTACTAGCTTTACCCAACCGGCGCACAGTCGCATTGTACATACATATATACATATTTGTTCAAAAAATATAAGGAGTGGTGCTAGATTACTAAAAGCTGGCACTTACCATTCTATTGATTCCATATAATCCAAAACGATTTTTTTTCGCATAAAATTTTTCCAAATTAGGTACATATGCTTCCCAGAATGAATAAAGGATGCATGCTAAGTTTGATCAAAATAGGATTTTTGGCATAACATTTTTCCTATTTTTTTTTTTTAATTTATAAGTTTGTTCTGCAATCTGTGAAAGTATATAGTTTTTTTGGCTAAATTCAAAAACTTTTTTTTTTTATAAAAAGTTAATATGATTCTCATATAAACAATGTAGTTATTTGTTTTTTTTTTATAATAGTTTTAATTTTATTTTTTTAATATACATATGAAGTTATTATAATATGAATATACTTATTGGAATTAAGGGGATAATTCCCCCTTTGTCCTGATGCTATCTGTTTTTGTGCCACCTACTTATATTTGTAAACAAAATGCTAAGACGACGCTTGAAATCTTCTGCTGATATGTTTACTAAGACCTTTGATAAATGTTTTTTAGAGTAGGTCCCACACCAACTCTTCTTGTGGAGTTTGTTTTTAACTTAGAATATCATATGGGAAGTTTAAAGATCCTATATTTTGTAGTTTCTAACACTTGTTTCGTATTAAACAAAAAAAAAAAAAAAAAAAAAAAAAATTGTTAATAAAAAAATTTGTACATGTCATTTTAGAAAAGTTATTAATTTTGCTAGGATCAATTTTAAGAAAAGCATAACCTATTTCACTTTCCAAATTGCAACAAAAGCGGATCAGTGTTTTACGCGTAATTAATTCATAATTAAATTGAAAACAAAATGGGTTTGTATGGCAAAGAAGTGTTTTTCTCGTAATTATTAATTGGTCGAACTGTCCTCGAATTATGCGTTAGGAACACATTTGGCGATTTGTAGATTATTACATATGCCGCAGTTCAGATTTTAATTTTATGTCGATTTCCCATATTAATTTCTTATATTTTTAATATCTTCTCTTAACTTTGAACTTATCGCTGAGTACTGAAAAAATATGATTTATTTTTAAATATTCGTTTTTTTCCTTTGGAATATGATTCTTGTATCATATTGGCGCTTATGCCAATAAATGTCTAGTCATAAACCTCAGTTGTACCTCATCATCATTTTTATAAAAAAAAATGAACACATTATATAGGTAAATAGATATGTACATATGTACGTCTACAAGGTTTTTATATGTAATTATAAATGCATTGTATTATTTTATGTATTATAGGATTTCAATAATTTTTATTTCAATTTCATTTCGGACTTTTTTTATTTATATGTTTGGTTTTAATTTTCCTCTAGACACATTGGCATTGAATTTCGCTTGCAGTTGCTTTAAAATAAAATTGGTTTTGAATTTTATTTTTTCGTTTCGTTTTCTTATATAGTTTTTATTCATAAATTTAATGCGCGTGCGATTTCTCCTATTGCATGACAATTTTTATTTTTTTCTAGTTTTACTTTGTGTTTTTCTCTATTTGCAAATATGTATTCTAATTTTCTTTTATTTTTGCTTATTTATGTATGTTGTTTTTCTTGCAGATAAAATGTGCGATCAAATCAGTGATGCTATTTTGGATGCCCACTTAAAGCAAGATCCCGATGCTAAAGTTGCATGTGGTAATTATGCTTTTATATTATCTTTTATTAATAGAAACCATAAGCCCACAGGAGTATAAAATTAAACATAAAATTTTAAATAAAATAATTCAAATATGTTTATAAAAATGACGACCAAAGTCCATAAATGCAAAATGTAATATGATCATCTATGGCTCCCTAATTCTGCATAAAAACATAAACCAGTTTTTAGACGCTTGAATAAATAAATATTTTATATACTATATGCATATTTTTTGCTTCAATTTTACGCACGCTTTAAGTGCAATAAATTTTAAAATAAACACAAATTTTCGTTTATTTATTTTGTTTCATATTGTAAACCTAAATACTTATTTATGCTAAATTAACACTTAACAAATTGAACAATATTTCAGAAACTGTTGCTAAAACTGGTATGATTTTATTATGCGGCGAAATAACATCAAAGGCTGTAGTTGACTATCAAAAAGTTGTACGTGAAACTGTTAAACATATTGGTTATGACGATTCTTCAAAGGGTAAGTTTTCATAACAATTAAATAAAGAATTCAAAAGAAATTTAAACTCAAAATTAAACTGAAAAGATAGTTTTGTGGGGGGAGTTTAACATTTATACATAAACACAACTTTAAATAAATATTGTAAAACATTTTTAAAATTACCAAACAAAAGGTTTCGATTGGAAAACTTTAAATTTACTTGTTGCCCTTGAACAACAGTCTCCTGATATAGCCAATGGTGTTCATGTCAATCGTGATGCAGAAGATGTTGGCGCTGGTGATCAGGTATAATTCGCTCTGTTCTATCTATCTATACTTTTTTTTGGAAAAGTATTTGTTAAAGTGTTCGTTTATCTATTTTTATGCTCTTTTTTATAATAATTTGTTTCTTACCATTGGTTGGCCTTTCATTGTTTTCATTAAAAAAAATCTCAAAACTAATTCATTTAAACAAAGAAATTTTCAAAGAAAAGAAAATCTAAATCATTTTGTTTAAAAAAACATTCGAAATGAAATCTAAATAAAGCATCAAAGTCTTTGTCTTACATTGGGACAAAACCGCATGTTTAATCTGCATTTAAAATGAAAGTAAAATGAAATAAACAAGAAATTAAACTAAGAACAATGGATCTATTCAGTATAGGAGTTATAAATGATTTTTATTTATTATTATTTTCTTATTTTACACTTCTAAAGTGATGATGTTAGATATCCTCCATTAAAAGAGATATTCATATGCATGTTTAAAAAATTGGGATCTTAGTTTATGTTTTTTAAAATATTATTTACAGGTCGTTTCTTATAACAAACAACGTTGGCAATTGTAATTCCATTAAAATAAATTTGTTTGTGATTGCCTTAAGTTATAAGTTACATTATTCATTTAAATGGGCTATATATACATGAAATACACGGACCGAATTTATTTACAATGAAAATATTAAAATTTTAAAAACTAAAAACTATTTTAACTTTGTATTTATTTAGCTAAATATATAAAATTCATTAATTATTTTTATTTGTGTGCAATCTTTCTTCTTCTTCCATTTAATATGCGTTGTTGATATTAACAAATAAAACAAAATATACATAAAAACTAGGTTTCGATTATAAAACTTGCAATGTATTGTTAGCCTTGGACCAGCAATCACCGGAAATTGCCGCTGGAGTACATATTAACCGTTGCATAGAAGAAATTGGTGCCGGAGATCAGGTGTGCAAATAATGAATAACATATTTAGAAATATCTACTAGTTATCTTTCTGTAAAGATTTTTTTTTATATTTCTGTATTATTATTTTTTGAAGCAGGCTCTATGTTATAGTTTTGTCATTTAATTATTTGTGTTAAAATAATTTTATAAACATAAACTATATATATTTTTTTCGCTAAAGCACACACATATTGATTTGAAACGCAAAAAGAATCTCATACATATAACTTTTTCAAAACTGTGAAAACTTGTTATTTCAAAATGTAACTGCAAAAATTGGGAACATTTTCTCTATTATTAAACCACTTCGGCCAACAAAACAAAAAATAACAAGTTTTTTCAAAATGTACTTATAATTTACAATATTTTCAGTCACATATACTTATATACATGGTGTTAGTTTTTGATGTAGTTTCTTTGTTATTTACAAAATTTTGTAATTCCACGATTATTGGTAGAATTTTGTAGCGATTTTGGTCCTTAGAAAGTACTTTATCATTGTTTTTATCTTGAGTATTATAATACACCCACACACAAAAGTAAAAACGAACATTTTATTTTTTTTCTCTCTTTTAAATAACATTTTCATATTAAAACACATATATAACAATCATTTTTCAAATCTCATTGCTTTGCTCGCTTAATGCTTGATAACTAACATGTTTGTACTAATATATCTGTTGATTTTTGTAATTTTTTGTGTCTTTATTAATATAAAGTTTCTAAATAAAATATTTTAATTTATAAATTATTGTTTTATAACCACTAAAGGGTATTATGTTTGGCTATGCCACTAATGAAACTGAGGAATGCATGCCCTTGACAGTAGTTTTGGCTCATAAATTAAATGAGAAAATTGCAGAATTACGCCGTTCCGGTGATTTCTGGTGGGCTCGTCCCGATTCTAAAACACAGGTAAAAATAAATAATTTAAATACAAAAAAAGGTAATTTTAATACTTAGCTTTTATTATCTATTATATATACTTTAGATCACTTGCGAATATTTATTCGATCAAGGTGCTGCTGTACCCAAACGTGTCCATACAATTGTCGTTTCATTGCAACACTCTGAAAAAATCGGCCTCGAGGATTTACGCTCTGAAGTTATGAATAAAGTTATTAAAGTAGTCATTCCCGCCAAATATTTAGATGCCAATACCGTTGTACACATAAATCCCTGCGGTTTGTTTGTTATCGGTGGTCCAATGGGTGATGCCGGTTTGACTGGTCGCAAAATCATTGTCGATACCTATGGTGGTTGGGGTGCTCATGGTGGTGGTGCTTTCTCTGGTAAAGATTATACAAAAGTTGATAGATCGGCAGCTTATGCAGCTCGTTGGGTGGCAAAATCTTTAGTTAAGGCTGGTCTCTGCAAACGTTGTTTGGTCCAAGTATCATATGCTATTGGTCTAGCTGAACCCTTATCCATAACAGTCTTCGATTATGGCACTTCACACAAGACACAAAAAGAATTATTGGATATAGTTAAGAAGAACTTTGATTTAAGACCTGGCATGATTGTTAAGTAAGTTTTGAATATTTTTTATTTCTTATATTCTCAAGTCAGTAATATAAATTATTTATATTTTTATTAATCACAGGGACCTTAACTTGAAACACCCCGTCTACCAGCGCACAAGTACTTATGGCCATTTCGGTCGTGACGGTTTTGCCTGGGAGCAGGCTAAATCTTTGCAAATCAATTGACTAGAAGCTGATACCCAACTGCTGCTTCAGCCACCGTGTGCTAAAAAGTGTAAAACCGCGTAATTTTTAGTTCTTAATTTTAATATTTCTTTTCTTACTTTATTCTTTTATGTATACATATATTCATATATATAATTATATTTTTATTTTATGCGGAAAGGAAAAAAAGCTAAAAATTTTAGCTTAGACAAAAAGTAATTAAAAAAGTAAAACAAAGAAAACATTACGTTATAACAAATTCAAAGTAAAAAGTGCTACTATTTTTCATGTGGATTGTGAAAAACGGCATTTCTCAAAGTTTTTAAATATTTTTCGCTTTTACCATTTTTTAACATTAAATTAAACTTTAGTTTTAGTTGTCAAAAGAAAGAAAACAAAGCAAATACATTAAAAAACAAAACCTAATAAAAATAGCAAACATTAAGTAAAGTACTACATAATTAAATTAAAAGAAAGAAAAAATATTTTAATTCAAACTGTACAACTTATAATAAAGAAAAAATACAAAACAACACTGCTATTTATAACAATAGTTCAGAATTCTTCCTTAATTTAATAAACTTCTTCGCTCACTTTTTTTTATCCGTTTTCCAATACAGTGTAGCAGCAACATTTTTTATTTATTCTTTATCAATGCAATTGTAATTCAAGCTAAAAAATTTCTTTAAACCTTTAAATATTATTGTAATTATAGTAAATGCCCTTCCTCTCATGCTGTTTGTTGTGTACCATCCTCCTATTTATGTCCCTATTACTACCCCTACTTTAATACTTTATTCTCACATCAGAATCGAAAAAAAATAAAAAAACTAAATAAATAAAACTAAAAACAATTAAACCTAAAAAACCCGTATATTTCGTATTAAGACTCTCTAACTTCTTTTTTAAGTAAAACGAATATTAAGTAAATCAATTCAAAATACTAAATCATGATGCATCTTAAAACGCGTGTATCGCAAAAGAAAAATGCAATTAACAACATTATTTAAATAATTAAAAAAAACAAAAAAAAAACTAAAAACTTACTGTATATGTCAACAATATTTGAAACAGTTACAAAACAACAAAATTATATTCAAAAATGATAAATAAAGAAAAAATTAAACAAATTAAATAATTGCGAATTCTTTAATGAAGCACTTGAATTAAATTTATGTGTGAATACTGTAGAATGAAATTGAGGTAATGTTTTTGGTGCTTTTGGGTTCTTATAGTATGAATTCTATTTTTTAAAAAATAAAAAGAAATACCTTAACGTATTTTCGATGTTGAAAGTATTATTTTAAATCGACAAAAAAGAAAGCAACAGTCTCCTGTTTTCATTGAATTATTACTATCCTTGCATTAATGCCTTTTTTAAGTAATGTTTATCAGTCATAAGATACAAATTTATTGAGCTGTTAAAAATATAAAAACACTCATGAGTCCAATACTCACTTTTCATGAGTTTCTTTACTAAAAAACTTAACAACTGCGTCAATTTCTAACGGAATTTTAAAAGCGGTAGTATTTTATTCCGAACTAAATAAACTTCTTCATAACGATTTAAAAGCTATTCGTAGTCTCTTGTGAACGTGATTCATTTGTTTGAATCCTGTAAGGATCATAGGTCTATTAAAAATTCATTCCATTGCAATATATCCATTGCTAATGCTTTGCGTTGATTCTTGTTGTGGGGTATAGCTCCCTCCTATATCCGCCGCCTCCAAATTTGGGCTGGTCGACCTTGTCTTATACTTTCATGTGGATTCCGTTCTTTGGCTGTTCCAGTTATGTGACCACCTAGCTCTCTCAACCTATGGCCAATTCATCTCTAATACTCTCAAAGTAAAAAGTCCAAAATGCTGCTATGTCCTTGATCGGTTATCCCGTATTCGGAAATAAAACAATCCTCAAGCCGTTAACGAATCACCATTACATGCATTAAAATTTACTGTTTGGTGCGGTTTACACACTGGCGTTATCATCGGTCTTTAACTCTTTCAAATTGAGCAAGGACTTGCCGTTACACCGAATGGCAAGCGCTATCGAAACATGCTGACTGAATTTTTCTTCCCAAAAATTAATCTGCTAAAAATCAACGGCCTTTGGTTCTAACAAGGAAATGTAACTTGCCATACAGCATGCTTAACAGAACCATAGCCGCGGCGGACATACATATACCAGAAATCATATTTCAAAAATGAATGCAATGAATTATCTACCACATTATAATAACAAATTTTCATTGCAACAATATATCTTATCACTTTAAGTTCTATAGTTTCGAAAAAAAAAAATCTCCCCATAATTGCAATTGTAATTTTTTGTAATTTTTCTTATATAACAAGGTTTTATTCTTTTATTAGTTCCAAGCCCAATCATACGGTGATCATCAGTTGCTTCTCCTCTAAGTGCCAAACTCTATACATAAAATTCTTTTGTTCATTCACAGAATATGAAGAAAAGTTATTGCCATAGAGGGTATATCTTACTCGTTCTTCAATGGTCAAAGTCTTGTGATATATATCCATATCTGTATACACATACTGCGCATCATCAGGATAGCGCCCCACCCTTTACTGACAGTTAATATTAAATATTATCTGAACCAATTGAGATATGACCTTAAAATTTCTATGTAGTAGATTCCTATCAATTTCCTTTAAAATAAAGCAAGAATGACTGCTGTACCATTTAAGATAGTATTTTAATTAATTTTTTTTTTAGAAATTATACTAAAAAATATTGAAAAAATTGGTCATTGGGATAGCTCCACCATCAGTAATTTCAATTTAATTAGTATTTTAAGCAGCTATATAGTATTTTAATTCTTTAATACTATATTTTAAATAGTATTAAGTATATTTAGTAATGCCCTTGTTTGAAATATCGCCCTTGTTTGAAATATCGACGAAAATTGGATTGGAAATTGAATTGTAAAGTTTTTCAATATAATTCAACGAAATGGTGGACCAAGTGTGTTTGACTCCTTCCATTAAATCCACATTTGTGTTTTATTGTCTTCCGGACTCGTCCATTTTCCTAGCCACCCATCTCCATAGGTTTTTGATTATATTTAGGCCATACAAGGGCGTCAGCGTTTTGGCTCTGAATCCACGATTTAACGGATCGGACTGTATTGATTGGATCATTTTAGATTTCCAATAAGTTTTCTAAACGCTATTGTAGTTATCTGCATTCATACGCTATGTTAAAAACTGTAAGTTGCAGGTGCCATAGTAGCATATTGCTTCCCACACTACCACAGCCACCCTATCTTCTATTACATTTAAATTTCATGTGAGAGAGATTTCACATAATGATTTTCACAAGAAATTATAATGTAAATGTAAACTGGTGAAAAAACGAAGATTCGATCTTCCTAGTAAGCAGACAATTACATTATTTATTAGTTTTGGAGAGAGAACACATCCACATCACAGCACTTCCATTTTGAATGATGCGGCAACATCCGTTCGTGTAAAGGATCCTTATAATATCGTTTATCTTCCCAGTTGTTCCCTTACAAGCCAGTGCATTAAAAATTGTAGAATGTGCTAAGGCTAAATATAGTGGCGAGCGCCATTTCATAGAATGTTTGATGATGATTTTTAGGCTGTTTATACGACCTGTGCAGGATCTCTGTGGGTGGTAGCCATCTTGTTCGCTGTGGAGAATAGACTTAAAGACATCAGCAAATCGTTTGTTGATGATTTCAGTCATTACCTTATTTAAGAAGTTGATTAAAGTAATTCCATGCACAATTCTTGCACTGAGCCAAATCCCCTTTTTTTGGTATATTGAGAATTGCTCTTTCTTTTAAAATGCCGCATTGGTGTGTCAGAATTGTTGTATGATGTTGATTAAGAGCTTGGCACTAAATTCCGGAGATACCTTTAGAAGATCGGGGAGTATCTTGTCCAGTCCAGGGTCATTATTATTGCTCAAACTGTTTATGACCTCATATATTTCCTGTGATTCTGTCGGAATCTCTATCCTAATGGTGTGGTGGTTGCAGTCACAAAAATGTTGTGTGCCTGCTCCATCCGACAAGGGTGAAAAGTAATGCTTCACCCATGTCTCCATTTGTTCACTTGAGGAAGTACATAATTCTCTATTACATTTGTAAAGTGGTTTTCAGCTCGCAAAATTTTGATAAATTTTGTGTTGTAACTGTTCTTGATTTAGTGTGCAATATATACTATATACAAAACATCATAACATATCAAAACAGTCAAAAAGTAAATAATTGCAAATTTGAAAGTATACATTTTTATGAAGTCAAAATTATCACAAACATTCAAATAACAATAAAAATACAAAAAAAATTATAAAAAATTAATAAATTTTAATTGTAATTGTAATTTATTTAATGAGACTTCATATTTTCCATAACAATAGATTCACAATCTTAAAGAAACTGAAACACTTGAAACTATAACGTATTATTTTAATTACATTAAATGTGTGGTAAAGCTACTTGCTATTAATTAAGAAAAATATGAAAAGTATTTTAATAGATATTAACAAATTGAAAGTGAAAACAAGGCTTGCTCCCGGCACTTCACATAAAGTGTAGGGTATAACCAACGTTGATTATGCTTAAATCTAACTTAAAAATTAATAAAGTAAAATTCATCTATCAATATAATTAATAAGCTAACACATTTCTTTGTATTCCTTTTAAGCCCGTTCTGCTGCACCGATTTTGAAAAAATAACTATGAGTTTAACACTTTCTGTGCAAACGTGCTCAATATCAATTTTTTTTTAAATCGGTCCACTACTTTGGGAGTAAAACGACCATAAGGTTCTTACTAACATATAGAAGCAATTAAAATAAAAAGGAATATGTGCGTGTGTGTGTATGTATATTTTTTTATTTGTTATATACAAATATTTTCTTTTTTGATTAAATAAAAGAAATTTTTTGAAAAAAATTATTTTATAATTTTAGGCTTATATAAAAGTGTATTTGCAATCTATTAAAAGAAAATTTTATATGACACATATAAAATGAAGTGCATTTAAACTAATTTTAAATTTTATACATACATAAAAATATAAATGTTGGATGCTAGAATGCGGTTGATTGCGCCTGCCGCTATGCACACTAGTATACATTAAGCTCTAATACGAATGATAACATATTGTTACCTTTTATCCTTTTTAAAATAAACACCGCTTTATTTTGTTGTTTTAGAGTTTTTTTTATTTATTCCACTATAACTTTTATACTGTTTGCCTTAATACAACACTTAATATTCGTTTATACAACACTTTTATTTTCACTTTAATACAACTTTATTTATTGACGAGCTCAACAAAACAATATAAAGTATTGCAAATTTAAAAATATCTAATACAAAAAGTATCAGTATAATAGATGATTTCATGTATTTAGGCCAGGCGAAGAGAAGATCAGAAAAACTTTTTAATGCAATTTTATTGCCACGCAAGACTCTGTTCTTTCTCCTGCGCTATTTCTAATATTTCTTAACGACTTTCTTCTTCTTACACTCAATCCTATCCACTTTTTCGCAGGATAACAACATTTGTACTTCATATTCTTTTGACCGTAGGCCTAGCTTCTTGGAGATTGAAACAAAAAGGATGAATATGAACGACACATTCACAAGCGATCTGGCGAAAATATCCGAATGCGGTCGTGCGAACAGTCTCGATTTTAATGCAAATGTTGTTTTTTAACACTCAGACGTGGTGATGTGTTGTCAATGTGTCTGTGGGTAATGTAGACATTGCGAAATTATATACCCTTGATGTTCTAGGCATGAGAATTCACTGTGATGTTCCTTATCGAAAGAAGCATTCAAGAATTAAGACATTGCAAAAAATACTTCACTCCATCTGATCTCCTTAATATTTATAAGACCTATGTCTGACCCAATATGCAATACATCTCTCATATTGTGCTTCAAAGTCTATTTTGAGGCTTCGCTACCGCGTACAGAAAAAGGCGAAGGTACTCATTAATGACGATAGAGTAGTTAAATCTATCGATTCGTCGCAATGTGGTGTGTGTCTCATTGTTCTATCGGTACTATAACGGAATCTACTATGACGAAATGAGGGAATTAATTCCTAATAATCACATATTTTCACGTAGTACTCGCTTTTCTCGTAGAGCGTATCCCTTTATAGTTGTTTGTCCAATGCATCGCACAACGCATTATAGAAGAATTCGTTTTTTTGCCGCGCCGTTCGTCTGTGGAACGATCTTCCCACGACAGTTTTATCTGCCACTTACAACATAAATAAATTTAAATCAAGCGTCCATAAATAAATACTACTCTCTCTATCTTCCTTCCCATAACCTATTCTCCTAGTACCAGCACAATGGACTACTTGAGTAGGAACCATCCCCTAAGTGCTGGACTCAAAAAAAAAACAACCATCTCGTTTTTAAACAAAATAAACATAAAATCAAATACACGTTTGTTTTTTTTATTAAATTTTTTGGATAATTTTTTAATTGTTCTAGTTTTTCGAGGTACTCGAACAAAGTCAAGTAAAAGTCAAATAATTGGATACTCGTACGTATTATCAAGGTTTTACTGTAATTCGAAATTGCTTACAAATTTCATTAAATAATTTTCAAAATTAAGACCTGGCGAATCACATAGACATACTTATGGAGTACTAGGTTCAGCCAATTCAATAATAAATAGTGCGTAGTTATGCGCTTGGTTCTGTGCCTTGAAAATATCAGTATTAGTCTATAATACCCCAATCACCTACGCTTGTGCACGATATGATTATATAATGTAAAATTCATTGTGTTGTGTCAATAAGAATAAACTTGTTTTGTTTTAATATGTTTCTATAACCTTGATTCCTTTTTTTTTAAAGGAAGCAAGATAAGTTTTATGAATATTATTTTAGAATTATTTACATTCTACTATCTTAGATAGTATATTTCGTTTATGCTGGTGTTTGAAACATCAAAGAATATCATCTTAAAATAATACTTTATCTATAGCAGCAATCTGCTTAAAAAAGTAAATTAAAAAATCCTAAAAATACATTCCATTAACGGGTATTAAATAGTCCACATAGTTTATTACAAATGAAGTACCCAATAAATCAAAACAATTAATTCATTAAGTTTTTAATGAAAGGATATTAAGTTACTTGTATCAATAGTATAGCTGGGCTATAAATTATCCTTTATTTGATTAACCTTAACGAATTCTTAGCCATATTTTTATTTCCTTAACTTGGTGACAAATAAGTGCAATAACGCTCACATACTATATACCCTAGCTGCTATAACAAAGCTTTAAAGGTAAAGGAAAACTACCGCAACAACAATGACATTTAAGTATGAAAACAAGTTCATTAAGCCAGTTATTAATTGTTTAAAATCATTAAAATCGATTTTTTTTCTCTCAATGTAAGCGAAAGCATCATCTGATATTTATGTTTTGTTAAACCACTTGAAATGCTTACAACATTTTCAAAGTGTAAACAGAATGTTTTAGCGTAATTTAACTGTTAACTGTTATAGGCGTTTTATCATAATGATGTTCTTAATGATGTACTAGCAGTGTGTTTTATTTAAATAGTATAAATAAACTTAGTAGGCTGCCTTAACTACGAAAAATAAAACATACTCATGTGTTGCTATAGAAATAAAAATAAGCCTAGAATTTAACTCTTGAGATGAGAGTAAAAGTGGAATATAAGGTAATAAAATATTTTTGTTTTTGTTTTACAACGCAAGTTGAAAAACATTGCATTTATTAAAAAGTTCTTTTGTTGCTGTTTTCTCTTATATTTTTTGAAGCCGATTAAAGATTTTATATCTTTGCTAAAATCGAGTGTTCTTATAAAGTTTTGTTTTTTATAACTGACGTAGTCAGTTGTACGCAGGATATTCGTGAAATAAGTTCGCTCGAAATGAAAAATCATACATTTAAGTATATGATGTTCAGTTTGTGCGTTATAATCGTGTTACTTGCGAATTGCTGTGGTTAGTAATAATAAAATTATACAAAATAAATTTAAGAGAAAAGCTAAATCATTTCCTTAATTTTCAACGTTTGAAGATTATATATAAAAATAAAAGACTTAAGACACAAACCTTTGTTTGTCTTTAATCAACTTATGTGTAGAACTAAAGACTTAAGAACCGAAATTTCTGTGCAATTTTATGGATTTAAAATTTAAAAGATTTAAGAAACTAAATTTTATATGGTTATAATTAAAAAAAGATGAAAAGATTCTTTTAAAATTTTCTAAATTAAATTTTCTAAATCAATAAAGACAAATTATAAAATTCTTTGAATCAAATAAAAGTATTAACATGCATATCCTTATATGAAATTCAAAAAGTCCTAAGTTACATTTCAAAAATTTTACATGAGAAGCAACAAACTTTTTAAAATGTGAAGTAAACCATTTAGGTTAAGCTTAGAATATTATCGATAAAAACGTTGTTTTCAATTGTAAAAGTGTCAAAGATTGCATCATAATCAATCAAAAAGTCGATTTCGAATTTTTTGTAACTTGGGCTTTTTGGATTTCATATGACGATATATTGATTTAATTGATCAACAAGGAACTGTTCTAGAATTAGATTCAGATAATTTACTGATTCTTACAAGGACTTATTTTATGTCCGCTATAATATTTTTCAAAATCTGTATATATGTAAAAATAAGTGTACACTTTGATGTCACCACTAACTGCGGAAACGGGTCGACCGATTTCAATGAAAATTTCAGGGTACGTTGGGGATAGTCCGTAGATGGTTTATTGCACAAAATCGGCCTAGTGGTTCCGAAAATATGGCATTTAAATTTTCCTATACATTCCTATGCAAATATCAAAAAAATGTCCTCCATTTTCCATATTATGATTTTTTATTGTCACTTTAAAAGTTACCAAGCCATGTATCGTAATGTCTTATGTGTACAATGACATTCGGTATTTCTAATTGGAATGTTTAGCTGAATCTTTTCAGTCGTTGTTTCAATCGTCATTTTATTTGTGCGATGACCATTCTATTTTTCACTTGCTATACACCTGCATTGTATTATAGGTATGTGTTATTGTTGTTGTTGCTGTTAGAACGGTACTTTAATGCAAATCATTAAATTTTTGATTTACTAATGACATTCGGCCTCTCTTATTGGAACGTTAAGCTGGCCACATCCTTTTTTAGTTCTCGCTCGAATTTATTAGAATGACAGTTAGAATGACAGTTTCTGAACTTGGTAGTCAATACAATATTTGACTTGATAGTCAATACAAATTATTAACTTTAATGTGTACCCTGTAATTTTTCTTATGAAGAATACATTTTATAGGTAAACAACACAAAATTTCGCAGCAACGCGAGAAGGGTTATTCTAGTATTTTTTTTAATTTGAATTCTGTAGCAAATCGTAGCTGCAATAAATTGATACTACATACACTTGTACTGCTTAGAATGGATTCTTATCATTTTGAAGAAACCTTGTTTATAGTGATATATGTAGATGTGGAGTTTTTTTTTAAATCAAACAGTCTTAAATATTTTCAAAAATATTATCAACATATATAACTTTCACGCTTCATATGGGTGCTTTTTTAAGTCGATAGAACTTTAACATAAGCATTACAATTTAATCGAACAATTTGTTTTATTAGAAATATCAATGTATGAACTTGAGTTGGCCTTTAAGGCATCAGTTTTTGTCGGTTTATCAACATGAACCCTTGACTTCACATGAAACCAGAGTTCAATATGACTACCAGCATATAAGCCGCATCAAACTGGGGATTGGTTGTAGTGGAGTCTGTAGGTTCTGCTGTGGATTGGTTATACTCCTTATTCGGCAAATTTGTTTATTAACTGACACACTCTGTTTTTCAATATACAGTGGAAAACAATTTAACCATTTTCCTCCATGAAAGTAAACAACAACTTATTGCTTACAGTAAGAGCAATTCTTCATAAAATAGTTGCTTAGCAGACTGCTTAAGCAGAGAACATAAACATAGTAATACTAAGCAAGTTACTATTTTACTATTTTCCCTCTTTGCTTTTGCTTATTTCAGTAAGCATTCAGCAACACAGTTCCTTATTTCTAAACTAAAATCTGAAGCAAAGTGCTATTGCTAATCGAAAGCAGGCAATTTAAGCCAGGGTTGGCAACCCACTGGTTAACCCAATTAAGCCCACCCGGGTTTTATTAGGTTTTATATTTAAAAAATTCAGGTGGGTTTTTTGATTAAAGGCTTTTGTTGTTTATTTACAACAAAAAATTCTAAATGTACGTATTGAGAGTACAAATTATTTCGGTCCCCTTTTTTAGCTCAAAATTGATAATGAATTCATATTTTTATCAAAATAACAGATTTTCAAATCACTGGCTTACGTTTTCCCCCCCAGCTCTGAGCTAATGTCCGAATCCCGTCTTAGAAAAACTTCTCGTTTTTTGAGGCGACCCATTTTGAAGCCGACTTTATATTTCTTTAAAGAAGTGATACGGTGACATATATTATAATAGATTTTGCATCCATCGAAAGCCAATAGTCAGAAAGAGCTATGTTTGTAGAATTTGATCGTTTCTAAAAATTGTTTGGCAACTGTCTGTCTGTCTGTCTTTATATTATGGCCGATTTTCTCATAATGCCCGGTTCAACCGAAGTAATTGCAATATGCTCTGAATATCGGGTTTGAACAGCTCATAGTACACAATGCCGCCTTGATCCCACTAAGAAAGCAAAATTGCTTAATAGCTGTATCTTAGATGACCTTTGTTTTATGTTGAACATGATTAATGGCATCAGAGCACAAAACCTTAATTAAATTTAAAAGCTTTCTTAGAGAATCTTATTATTTGATGATGATTGCGATTACCGCTTCCGGAGAGCTTACATTTTTTGAGAATGAAAAAAAAAAAATGAAAATTTTTAAACTCTAATGGCGTTTCCTTTACTGAAAAAAAGAAAAAAATGTTGCACTTCGTCGCTCTTTCTTTTTTGTGTTGAAATAGAAAGATGCTGTGTTCATCTCCAAATATGTTACCTTTAAAAATCTTTTGTTTGTCTTAATTTTCGACGACTTTTTATGGCAAAGAATAATCGAAGTGCAAAATTTTTTGTGAGAAAAGAAAACGCGATAAGTTGACTCCATTTAAAGAAAACAGCGCGATATGCATTCTAACATATTCATATTACATATTCTAAGTAACGTTCTTTATATTTTAACACCATCTTGTCAACACCACAAATACGTAGTGTTTCATAATTTTTTATGTTTTTATTATATTTTTCTCTTTTTTCCGTTTATTTAATATGCATTAATTGTGGTACCTGCCCTTTTTCTTGCTTATTTCTTTTTTTTTATTTTATCATTCCATGTACAATCTAAACTTGACAATGTAAAGCGCACAACGAAAATTATTTTAAAAACGAGTTGGGCTACTGTGAACCCTTAACGGTGGAATTTATAGCTGGTCTTGTTACAAAACAGGCACGTCAACTATTGGATCCACAACCGCTTAATAAACAGTTACGTTTTGATTTGTACACCAGAAAAAATCCATACGTGAAACAAATGTTGTACACAGGCGATGAACCTTCCATATTAAGATCCAATTTCAATGTCATGTGGCCGGTAAGGTATGTATTCAATCATAATTAAAAAAAAAAAAATAAATAAATAAAATAAAATAAAAGAGATGCATTTTTCGTAAAGAAAAAAGAAAGATGTTTATGAAATCCATAGGTAAAAGTGTTAATATTACAGAGTTCATTTACAGTTTTCGTATTTTAAAAGTCTTTTTTTTTATTGCCATGTGAATCATCATAGTAATTGTCAAAACAAAACAATTTTTTTTTAATAGCACGCTTTTAAAAGCATTTACGGATTGCAACGAGACATTGAACTCGAAGTTAATGATCTGTTAAAAAACAATTTGATATTAATGGTGATGTACATATGTAACTAAGTAGTGGTAAGGCCATATTATGTATGTGTTCATAACGGCATTGACAAAAACCACGGTTGCTTTTAAAAACCCAGCCCACCCACATTGGGTTTTTTAACTGCGTGAGCAACTGATAATAATAATAATAATAATAATAATAATAATAATAATAATAATAATAATAATAATAATAATAATAATAATAATAATAATAATAATAATAATAATAATAATAATAATAATAATAATAATAATAATAATAATAATAATAATAATAATAATAATAATAATAATAATAATAATAATAATAATAATAATAATAATAATAATAATAATAATAATAATAATAATAATAATAATAATAATAATAATAATAATAATAATAATAATAATAATATAATAATAATAATAATAATAATAATAATAATAATAATAATAATAATAATAATAATAATAATAATAATAATAATAATAATAATAATAATAATAATAATAATAATAATAATAATAATAATAATAATAATATAATAATAATAATAATAATAATAATAATAATAATAATAATAATAATAATAATAATAATAATAATAATAATAATAATAATAATAATAATAATAATAATAATAATAATAATAATAATAATAATAATAATAATAATAATAATAATAATAATAATAATAATAATAATAATAATAATAATAATAATAATAATAATAATAATAATAATAATAATAATAATAATAATAATAATAATAATAATAATAATAATAATAATAATAATAATAAATAATAATAATAATAATAATAATAATAATAATAATATAATAATAATAATAATAATAATAATAATAATAATAATAATAATAATAATAATAATAATAATAATAATAATAATATAATAATAATAATAATATAATAATAATAATATAATAATAATATAATAATAATAATAATAATAATAATAATAATAATAATAATAATAATAATAATAATAATAATAATAATATAATAATAATAATAATAATAATAATAATAATAATAATAATAATAATAATAATAATAATAATAATAATAATAATAATAATAATAATAATAATAATAATAATAATAATAATAATAATAATAATAATAATAATAATAATAATAATAATAATAATAATAATAATAATAATAATATAATAATAATAATAATAATAATAATAATAATAATAATAATAATAATAATATAATAATAATAATAATAATAATAATAATAATAATAATAATAATAATAATAATAATAATAATAATAATAATAATAATAATAATATAATAATAATAATAATAATAATAATAATAATAATAATAATAATAATAATAATAATAATAATAATAATAATAATAATAATAATAATAATAATAATAATAATAATAATATAATAATAATAATAATAATAATAATAATAATAATAATAATAATAATAATAATAATAATAATAATAATAATAATAATAATAATAATAATAATTAATAATAATAATAATAATAATAATATAATAATAATAATAATAATAATAATAATAATAATAAATAATAATAATAATAATAATAATAATAATAATAATAATAATAATAATAATAATAATAATAATAATAATAATAATAATAATAATAATAATAATAATAATAATAATAATAATAATAATAATAATAATAATAATAATAATAATAATATAATAATAATAATAATAATAATAATAATAATAATAATAATAATAATAATAATAATAATTAATAATAATAATAATAATAATAATAATAATAATAATAATAATAATAATAATAATAATAATAATAATAATAATAATAATAATAATAATAATAATAATAATAATAATAATAATAATAATAATAATAATAATAATAATAATAATAATAATAATAATAATAATAATAATAATAATAATAATAATATAATAATAATAATAATAATAATAATAATAATAATAATAATAATAATAATAATAATAATAATAATAATAATAATAATAATAATAATAATAATAATAATAATAATAATAATACATAATAATAATAATAATAATAATAATAATTATAATAAATAATAATAATAATAATAATAATAATAATAATAATAATAATAAATAATAATAATAATAATAATAATAATAATAATAATAATAATAATAATAATAATAATAAATAATAATAATAATAATAATAATAATAATAATAATAATAATAATAATAATAATAATAATAATAATATAATAATAATAATAATAATAATAATAATAATAATAATAATAATAATAATAATTAATAATAATAATAATAATAATAATAATAAAAATAATAATAATAATAATAATAATAATAATAATAATAATAATAATAATAATAATAATAATAATAATAATAATAATAATAATAATAATAATAATAATAATAAATAATAATAATATAATAATAATAATAATAATAATAATAATAATAATAATAATAATAATAATAATAATAATAATATTAATAATAATAATAATAATAATAATAATAATATAATAATAATAATAATAATAATAATAATAATAATAATAATATAATAATAATAATAATAATAATAATAATAATAATAATAATAATAATAATAATAATAATAATAATAATAATAATATAATAATTAATAATAATAATAATAATAATAATAATAATAATAATAATAATAATAATAATAATAATAATAAATAATAATAATAATAATAATAATAATAATAATAATAATAATAATAATAATAATAAATAATAATAATAATAATAATAATAATAATAATAAATAATAATAATAATAATAATAATAATAATAATAATAATAATAATAATAATAATAATAATAATAATAATAATAATAATAATAATAATAATAATATTAATAATAATAATAATAATAATAATAATAATAATAATAATAATAATAATAATAATAATAATAATAATAATAATAATAATAATAATAATAATAATAATAATAATAATAATAATAATAATAATAATAATAATAATAATAATAATAATAATAATAATAATAATAATAATAATAATAATAATAATAATAATAAATAATAATAATAATAATAATAATAATAATAATAATAATAATAATAATAATAATAATAATAATAATAATAATAATAATAATAATAATAATAATAATAATAATAATAATAATAATAATAATAATAATAATAATAAATAATAATAATAATAATAATAATAATAATAATAATAATAATAATAATAATAATAATAATAATAATAATAATAATAATAATAATAATAATAATA